>JAIPMN010036099.1:0-11127 GCA_020650975.1 Apostichopus californicus
TCACTTTCAACAGTTGGATAAAAAATATTCACCGGTGGGGGAGGGGGGGGGGAGCATGGGCTGAGGTAATTATTTTTCTGGATATTCGATTTCATATTCCGCATTACAAACAACCATTCCCAACGATCTAATTTGCCAAATTTAATGGGTGGAAATTATGCCCCACCAAAATGTCATATTTAAGGCGCATTTTGTGGTCAATAGCATGGAACACTCATGCAGAGACTGTTGCATTATTGCCATTAGTTTCCGGTTGGCTACATGAAGTTTTCCTTGTTCTCTCTTACCTAGGTAAGATTGTCCTCAATTTCTACCTTTTCGTCAAATTAGGTAATAATAAGCGAACCATAAATGTCTTGAGATCTTAAATGTGCTGGTTTTCTGCTGGTGTATATACTAAATGGTTAGCAAGGCCACAGCTGTGGGGTAATTTTGAGTGATGTCACAATTGACGTCACTTCGGGATTCCCCCAAATTGTGTCGTCCAGCTGCTACAGTTTGGCATACTTTGTATGTATGTCTTGGCCACATTTTACCATTCTTCGTTTCTATGATCCAATACTGAAACAAACTGTCGCATTATTGCCATTAGTCACTGTTATTTGAAGATTTCCTTGTTCTCTCTCCCGTAGTGGCCTGACGTAGGAATATGCATCTGGCTGTCTGATGCAGGGTTTGTTGCAATTAATACACAATTCATTCTGTTATGTGTAATTATCACTATCTCGATATTCAACAATTTCAGTTGATACTATGGTCTTGTACATTTATCAGAAGCCTTCCTTTGATTATGGCAGATTTGCTGCGGAAAAGCGAAGAAGCCAATCAGGTTTGTCAAATGGGCTCATTTCCCCCAATATGGTATCCAAGCCCTACATTCTCCAGTGAACTATCACTTGGTCTTAGATTGTATTCTACAATGCAAGACGCATGACGTAGTATCATTGCCAAAACCTACATATAACATATTTCAATCAGAGTTGGCCTTGAATTTATTCCTCCACATGTCCTTTTTCCATAACACTCCACAGGATTTCTTGGTTTCTTCAAAGAAGTAGAATTGTTTTCTTTTCTCTGCGCGACTTACGTGATGCGTACTTGAGCATATACTATCTCATACAGCATGAGAGTAGCTTAACCAATTGTCATGACACAACTGCAGATTGCCAAAGCATAAAGTAAATATTTTTCTGACTTAAGCTACATGTCCGAGGTAGGAGGAGATCAATTTTTTTTGTCAAATTTGGCTCTGTCTGTATCCCACAAGGTAAATGAAGGGTTCTACTTTAGGGTGCTATTAGATACATTAAGGTATATTTATATCACATTAAAGTTCTGTACCCCACAAGCCATACATTGGTTCTCAAATAATATTCAGGTCCTATAATTATGCAAATAATAAGTATTTTCCTGTACAGATTACCGCTGTCAATTAGATGAATTCATATCAAGGAATTTCCATTGTTTGCTAGGTCATCAATTTAAGTTCTTGAGAGTCAAATTTAATTTCACTCTCTGTACCATACAAGGTATCCTGGCACTCATACAACATGACCAGAATACAGCATCTATAGTTGAATTTCATATTCCAGTATAAAGCACTGTCAAAGTTATTGTTTGGCATCTTATAGCAACAAAGGCATCTATTTTAGGCTGCAACTTAGATGCATTAAGGTATACTTATATCACATTGTAACTTTGTACCTCACAAGCTACACTGGTACACATATAATCTCAAGTCCTATAATGCGTATAATCATTTTAATGTACAGATTACCAGTCAATCGATGAATTCATATTAAGGAATATCCATTGTTTGCTAGGTAGAAGGTTTTAGTTCTTGTTAAGTTCTTACGATACAAATTTTAATTTAATTTCACTGTCTGTACTCCACAAGGTATCCTGGCACTCATACCATATGACCAGAGTACAGTATCAACAAGTTAATATTCATTATCCAGTATAAAACCAGGGTCAATGTTATTGTCGGCTACTCATAGCAATGAAGGCATCTACTTTAGGCTGCCACTTAGATGCATTAAGGTATATTTATATCACATTAAAGTTCTGTACCCCACAATCTACATTGGTACTCATATAATCTTAAGTCCTAAGTTGCAAATTATAAATTAACTGTACAGATAGCCATGGTAAATTCTTTGAGATCATATTGAAGAATTTCCATTGTTTGCTAGGTAGAAGGATTTTGTTCTTGTATAGTTCTTGAGATACAAATTTAAATTTAATTTCACTGTCTGTACCCCACAAGGAATCCTGGTACTCATACCACATTACCAGAATACAGCATCAACAGGTGAATTTTCATTATCCAGTATATAAAGCACTGTCAAAGTTATTGTTGGCTACTCATAGCAATGAAGGCATCTACTTTAGGCTGCCACATAGATGCATTAAGGTATATTTATTACTAGGATTTAGTTTTTGTTAAGTTCTTGAGAGACAAATTTTAATTTAATTTCAATGTCTGTACCCCACAAGGTATCCTGGCACTCATACAACATGACCAGAATACAGCATTACTTGGTGAATTTTCACATAGCAGTATAAAACCAGTGTCAAAGTTATTGTTTGGCTTCTAATAGCAATGGAGGCATCTACTTTCGGCTGCCACTTAGATGTATTAAGGTATATTTACATCACATTAAAGTTCTGTACCCCACAAGCTACATTGGTACTCATATAATCTAAAGTCCTACGGTGCGAATTATAAATTTACTGTACCGATAACCATGGTAAATTCTTTGAGATCATATTGAAGAATTTACCATGGTTTGCTAGGTAGAAGGCTTTAGTTCTTGAGAGACAACTTTTAATATAATTTTACTGTCTGTACCCCACAAGGTATCCTGGCACTCATACCACATGACCAGAGAACAGTATCAACAAGTTATTATTTATTATCTAGTATATAAAGCACTGTCAAAGTTATTGTTGGCTACTCATAGCAATGAAGGCATCTACTTTAGGCTGCCACTTAGATGCATTAAGGTATATTTATATCATATTTAAGTTCTGTACCCCACAAGCCAAACTGGTACTCATATATTATTAGGTCTTACAATGCGAATGAAGTATTTTTCTGTATAGATTATCGCTTTCAATTAGATGAATTTATATTGAAGAATTTCCATTGTTTGCTAGGTAGATGAATTTAGTTCTTTTTAAGCTCTGGAGAGACATTGTAATTTAATTTCAATGTCTGTACCCCACAAGGTATCCTGGCACTCATACAACATGACCAGAATACAGCATCAATAGGTGAATTTTCACATAGCAGTATAAAACCAGGGTCAAAGTTATTGTTTGGCTTCTAATTGCAATGGAGGCATCTACTTTAGGCTGCCACTTAGATGTATTAAGGTATATTTATATCACATTAAAGTTCTGTACACCACAAGCTACATTGGTACTCATATAATCTTAAGTCCTACGGTGCGAATTATAAATTTAATGTACCAATAACCATGGTAAATTCTTTGAGATCATATTGAAGAATTTCCATTGTTTGCTAGGTAGAAGGATTTAGTTCTTGTTAAGTTCTTGGGAGACAAATTTTAATTTAATTTCACTGTCTGTACCCCACAAGGTATCCTGGCACTCATACCACCTGACCAGAGTACAGTATCAAAAGTTAATATTTGTTATCTAGTATATAAAGCACTGTCAAAAATATTGTTGGCTACTCATAGCAATGAAGGCATCTACTTTTAGGCTGCCACTTAGATGCATTAAGGTATATTTATATCACATTTAAGTTCTGTACCCCACAAGCAACACTGGTACTCATATATTATTAGGTCCTACAATGTGAATGAAGTTTTTTCTGTATAGATTATCGCTGTCAATTAGATGAATTTATATTGAAGAATTTCCATTGTTTGCAAGGTAGATGAAGTTAGTTCTTATTAAGCTCTGGAGAGACAAATTTTAATTTAATTTCAATGTCTGTACCCCACAAGGTATCCTGGCACTCATACAACATGACCAGAATACAGCATCAATAGGTGAATTTTCACATAGCAGTATAAAACCAGGGTCAAAGTTATTGTTTGGCTTATAATAACAATGGAGGCATCTACTTTAGGCTGCCACTAAGATGTTTAAAAATATATTATATCACATTAAAGTTCTGTACCTCACAAGCTACACTGGTACTCATATAATCTTAAGTCCTACAGTGTGAATTATAAATTTACTGTACCAATAACCATGGTAAATTCTTTGAGATCATATTGAAGAATTTCCATTGTTTGCTAGGTAGAAGGATTTAGTTCTTGTTAAGTTCTTGAGAGACAAATTTTGATTTAATTTCACTGTCTGTACTCCACAAGGTATACTGGCACTCATACCACATGACCAGAGTACAGTATCAACAAGTTAATATTTGTTATCCAGTATATAAAGCACTGTCAAAAATATTGTTGGCTACTCATAGCAATGAAGGCATCTACTTTAGGCTGCCACTTAGATGCATTTAAGGTATATTTATATCACATTTAAGTTCTGTACCCCACAAGCCAAACTGGTACTCATATATTATTAGGTCCTACAATGCGAATGAAGTATTTTTCTGTATAGATTATCTCTGTCAATTAGATGAATTTATATTGAAGAATTTCCATTGTTTGCTAGGTAGATGAATTTAGTTCTTATTAAGCTCTGGAGAGACATTGTAATTTAAGTTTAATGACTGTACCCCACAAGGTATCCTGGTACTCAAAAACATGACCAGAATACAGCATCAACAGGTGAATTTTCATTATCCAGTATATAAAGCATTGTCAAAGTTATTGTTGGCTACTCATAGCAATGAAGGCATCTACTTTAGGCTTCCACATAGAAGCATTAATGTATATTTTTTGCTAGGTAGAAGGATTTAGTTCTTGTTAAGTTCTTGAGAGACAAATTTTAATTTAATTTCAATGTCTGTACCCCACAAGGTATCCTGGCACTCATACAACATGACCAGAATACAGCATCAATAGGTGAATTTTCACCTAGCAGTATAAAACCAGGGTCAAAGTTATTGTTTGGCTTCTAATTGCAATGGAGGCATCTACTTTAGGCTGCCACTTAGATGTATTAAGGTATATTTATATCACATTTAAGTTCTGTACCCCACAAGCCAAACTGGTACTCATATATTATTAGGTCTTACAATGCGAATGAAGTATTTTTCTGTATAGATTATCGCTTTCAATTAGATGAATTTATATTGAAGAATTTCCATTGTTTGCTAGGTAGATGAATTTAGTTCTTTTTAAGCTCTGGAGAGACATTGTAATTTAATTTCAATGTCTGTACCCCACAAGGTATCCTGGCACTCATACAACATGACCAGAATACAGCATCAATAGGTGAATTTTTACCTAGCAGTATAAAACCAGGGTCAAAGTTATTGTTTGGCTTCTAATTGCAATGGAGGCATCTACTTTAGGCTGCCACTTAGATGTATTAAGGTATATTTATATCACATTAAAGTTCTGTACCCCACAAGCTACATTGGTACTCATATAATCTTAAGTCCTACGGTGCGAATTATAAATTTACTGTACCGATAACCATGGTAAATTCTTTGAGATCATATTGAAGAATTTCCATTGTTTGCTAGGTAGAAGGATTTAGTTCTTGTTAAGTTCTTGAGAGACAAATTTTAATTTAATTTCACTGTCTGTACCCCACAAGGTATCCTGGCACTCATACCACATGACCAGAGTACAGTATCAACAAGTTAATATTTATTATCCAGTATATAAAGCACTGTCAAAAATATTGTTGGCTACTCATAGCAATGAAGGCATCTACTTTAGGCTGCTACTTAGATGCATTAAGGTATATTTATATCACATTTAAGTTCTGTACCCCACAAGCCAAACTGGTACTCATATATTATTAGGTCCTACTATGCGAATGAAGTATTTTTCTGTATAGATTATCGCTCTCAATTAGATGAATTTATATTGAAGAATTTCCATTGCTTGCTAGGTAGATGAATTTAGTTCTTATTAAGCTCTGGAGAGACTTATTGTTATTTTTTTCGATGTCTGTACCCCACAAGGTATCCTGGTACTCATATCACATTACCAGAATACAGCATCAACAGGTGAATTTTCATTATCCAGTATATAAAGCACTGTCAAAAAAATTGTTGGCTACTCATAGCAATGAAGGCATCTACTTTAGGCTGCCATTTACATGCATTAAGGTATATTTATATCACATTTAAGTTCTGTACCCCACAAGCCAAACTGGTACTCATATATTATTAGGTCTTACTATGCGAATGAAGTATTTTTCTGTATAGATTATCGCTGTCAATTAGATGAATTTATATTGAAGAATTTCCATTGCTTGCTAGGTAGATGAATTTAGTTCTTATTAAGCTCTGGAGAGACTTATTGTTATTTTTTTCAATGTCTGTACCCCACAAGGTATCCTGGTACTCATACCACATTACCAGAATACAGCATCAACAGGTGAATTTTCATTATCCAGTATATAAAGCACTGTCAAAAATATTGTTGGCTACTCATAGCAATGAAGGCATCTACTTTAGGCTGCCATTTACATGCATTAAGGTATATTTATATCCGTTTAAGTTCTGTACCCCACAAGCCAAACTGGTACTCATATATTATAAGGTCCTACAATGTGAATGAATATTTTTGCGATAACTTGAGAACGAAATGTCCGTTAGGGTTGGGAGTTGCTTCAATGTAATCCAATTGTAGACTCGCATCTGGGTGACCCTTGACCTCAATTTTACCTTTTGGTGACCTTTTCGTGTTTTGTAGATTTTTACAGTTTCGATGCTATTTTCAGATGTTAAAGGTACCTTCTGATCATAAATGTCAATGGGTTGACCCCCGTGTGACCTTCCTATGCGAAGTTATACAAGGTCAAAGTTAATTTTCAGACATTTAATGCAATAACTCCTAGTTCCAAGGTGTGACACGGTTGATATTTTTGGACAAGTTGCAAATGGTATAGGGAAATATTTTCAAACTTAACGGTCATGTGATCCGAGGTCACCAAAGGTCAATTTTGGGCAATTCCGTAAAGTCGGACGTACATTTCGGACAGTTTGTTGATCCATATCTCAATGGCTATATATAGGAGATAACTTTTCATTTGGGTTTTATGGAACATCTACCTTGTACTATTCTTGTATGGAGTTTCATTCCTTGTCCATCCAAATAAACTACAAAAATACTCAAAAAACCTCCCTGTGACGGACGTACCCAGAGAAAGTGACTTTTTCAGTTCGTATTTTTCTTTTGAACATTTCTGTGAATTGGAATGGGATAGAATTAAAAACTACTATACATGTTATGAAGAAGACTCTTAACTACACATATCAGTAAACAAGCAGTTGAAACCTTTATCACTTCCCTGAAATATTTTCAAAAATTCCTCTGTGACGGACGTACAATTTTTTGTGACGGACGTACACGTGTGAAATTATATAGTAAATGTACGTCCGTCACAAACAAAAGTGCTACTTGGTATCCCTAAAATTTCAATTTGTGACAGGGCTTCACCCAGAGTTTCCATTGTTGACAGATGTACACAATAATGCAGCACTTACTTGTGTCTAATGGAACAACTTAGGTAAAAGTAATAGTGAAAAGAAGGTTTACCCTCTCACAAAATTTATATTCTATTGGAAATCTATATTTCACTTTAAGTTGTATCATCACTTGATATGGTAATGGTAAGCTCATTCAAAATTGTGTGTGCATCATTTCAAACAATACAGATGTTAGACCCTAGGGTGTTGAAGTTCCTCTAGTGGGTCAGAATGATGGGTCTTTATTAACATTAAGATGGTATGATCACCAAACCATTTTTCATTCACTTTTCTTCACACCCTGTTTATTTACTTGACAATTTTTTTATTAAAATACATGTACTGCAAGCTTCTGTATGGATGATATAACAGCACTTTTCAGCAAACAAGAAATTCAGATGTGTGATACATTGTGTTGTATTGCTTCAGCTCTTAGGCTGTGTTCACATCGGATCCCCTGTTCTTAGTCCTGTGTTGACAATTTAACCGCAAATGTTTCCAAAATCTCCTATAGTGTTCACACTTGAACTCATGCTCCAGCTCTGATTTCCCACTCTGAGTCAATGAACAGGAAGTTACCATATTTGTATGGTGACTCTCACAAAAGTGCAAATGCACAAAGTGTATGGCAAATTTCTAATATAGATGAGTGTCACTAACTTCTGCATGCAATAGATTCAAGATTCAGGTGAAAGTGGGAGAAAGAAGTCAGTGTTATAACACTGTTATAACAAGTGAAGTCAGTTTTATAACCAGGGTGTGCATACTGTACTATCAATAGCTATTCAGTAGTGAGAGCAATTACTGGCAATACAGTAGTTCTTAAATATCTCATGTCAAGATACAGAGACACAGCGGCACACCCTTGGTTAGTATACTGTAGCAACTATGAAACATGTATAAAAGTAATACACACAAAGTAAACACTGTGAAGTTAAGAAAGAACCATCTGGTAACTCTGTCCACCAACATAAACCTATGAGCACATGTGGTTCAAAATTAACTTTTCTTCCACATAATGATACCTGAAACCCAACACAAAAGGTAATGAACCTAAAGCAAAAGTAGAACAAATTACATCAAAACAATAACATGCATACTACAGCAGTAACAAAATACTATCAATTGCAATAACAGTTCTTGATGACCCTGAGACAATCTTCCTTCCAAAACTGATTTATTATATACTCAAAACTAGTTGAAAACAGTGTAACTCCATAACAACTCCCTGGTTAGATATCGAAAGGAAACCTCATGGTCAGAGCAGGGAGTTGTTGGTTCCATAACAACTCCCTGGTTAGAGGGAAGAATAAATGGCCGAACTACAAGAAACAATGAGTTTGTAGCTAATAGTTCCATATATGTCCATGGCTAATTTGCCTAATAGTGCGTGGAACAGGCATGGTGTTATGTAGTTCTTTTGCCTTGATCTCAGGTCACCTTGGTTCCCCCGAGTGTTCACACTCTGGAACTGATATCTCCCAGAACAGGGGACCAACATATCGCGGTCTGACTCTGAGTAGGATAGTATTTACACTAGGATGTTGATCTCGAGAAGGAGATATGATTCGATATGATTCGATCGGATCCCCTCTGTGCATTTTCTAATGTGAACAAGGCTTTTAGATGAAAGTGTTATATCATTGTAGACAATAGCATACTGTACATGTGGTTCAATACCATGCCATTTCTTTGATATCTTGCCAAGTGCTAACCAATAACACAAATATATGCTAGTTGACACTGTAGTATGCAGTGTTTGCATACCACTACATTTATGCATGAAACAACCACAAAACTACCTAATGTCTGTGTTAATGACTAAATGGGCTTGATTATTAAATTCAGGGGTAATGTAGTGATAAACATGTTAAAATACATTGTTTATCTAAACGAAAATAATGTGACGGACGTACGCGTGACGGACGTACGTGACGGACGTACGAAAATACGTACGTCTGTCACAGCATTTTCTGAAAAAATAAAATCCTAGGAATTAAAGGCACATTATGTAGTTATTGAGTGTTCAAAATGTGCATTGAATTGTAGATGTCTTGAAATCTGGGTACCTCCTTCTATATGAAATTTTAAAAAATGTGATTTTTCTGTGACGGACGTACACATGACAATTTACATTTGTAAAAATAGTTATTCTCAGAAAACTGAAAAGCCCTGCAACTTTATCTTTTTGTAAATTGAATCTATATATTATATCACTTCAGCAAATCCAAGAATATTTATTCCTCTGAAGATACACAGGCAAAAATAGGCATTTTGTTTTGGGGTGATTTTTGTGAAGCAAATTTGAGATTTTTTCGGTTGACTAATACACACCTTAATCTGCCTGAAAACAATAAGTTCTGTGAAAATTAGCTACATGTTATGAAACTCCATAGTTTTAGCTTTCATCTGATACCCAACATATAATGATTCAACGTTTTTTAATTTTTGGTGAAAAGGTTTACTAGTTTACGGAACTGCCCAAAATATAAAAGACAGGCAATATCCTTGAAGTTTGATTTTCACAACTTAAAATATGGAAGAGCTATGATAGAAGTTTGCAAAGCTCAGTCTTTAAATTGATGTTACGTATTTTGAAGAGAAATATTTCTACATTAGACAATGTAATTTAGTTCCAATTTATATCAGAATATTTCCTACGTTCTAATTCGTAACACAATAGGTGATATTTACAAGGTTTCGTGTACATTCTATAAGGAAAACAAGCCTTGAACTCTTACTAATTATATCGAATTATAACTGAGTTATAGAGTCAAGGTAAGGGAAGACTGAGTATCATTGACGTCAATCAACCAATTGATCAGTTTGGGATTATGGGATATGGAATAATCAAATCAGAACAATACTGCAGGTGTGATGATGAATAATGGCATTGCATTCGCAATCCCAGAATGGTACATAATCCAACACACTGAGACAAATTGACATACACACATTGAGCGCACACACACGCGCCCGACACCAACTTAAATAGAGCAAAATGAAATTCTTACCATAAATATCCTTCCTCTCCCATATCATCGGTGTAATATTGTCTATACCCGCCCATGCGTTTCCTTCGGCGTCGACATCGGATAATTACACACGTCACTATGATACCGAAAATAAAACTGCCGGTGATAGCAACACCAAGTATGGTTGCTCTTTGATTGAAATAGTTACTACATCTGTCCCCGAAGTAATATCCAGTATCGTCCCTTGAGCATCTGTAAATAAGAGTAAACAACAAATAACAGTACATACAATGTAAATTAAAGCAAACAACAACAGTACATACAATGTAAATTAGAGCAAACAAGAGCAACTGTACATTCAATGTAAATAAAAGCAAACACCAACAACAGTACGTACAATGTAAATAAGAGCAAACAACAACAGTACATACAATGTAAATAAGAGTAAACAACAACAACAGTATACATACAATATACGTTTGAGTCCTTTCAGTATTCCGAAGAAAAAATCATCTGGATTAACTTGGTCACCATTCCTCGCCTTACCCCCTCCCCCCCCCC
>JAIPMN010036115.1:0-17091 GCA_020650975.1 Apostichopus californicus
GGGGGGGGGGGGCTGGCGCCCCCAGTCCCCCGGTTCCTACGCCCTTGGAACAGCTGTGTTCGAAAGAGACTGAAATGAGTTAGTACGCTATAAATGGCTTGTCCTCTAGTTGAAAGAAATTAACGAACACGACAATAAAACATCAGAGGGTCTTATAATATTGTAATTTATATACAGAAATCAGATGCTTGATTGTCCAAGAACCAAAAGATAAAACCGACTGCCTATCTTCTCTGTGGAACATACAAGCATAATGTATTGTACACTTCGAACATTATTATATCTCTGTGTAATCCTCAGTCGACTTCCCTTATTGATCATAGAGTTCGTTTGAGATCGGGAAATCCCCTTGTAATATCCATAGCAACATGTGTACGCGTTATACATCGTACGCGCGTCGGTGACAGAATGTACACCTTCCCAGTCAAGGATATTTCAGTGCTAACCATCTTTGGTGCTAACACTTGTAACAGGTGCTATGGGAAAGATTCAAACTGACACTATTAGCTCGCAAAGTTTACATCAAGTTGTCATGACATAACAGAGCAAATCATATTTACGTGTATTTGGACGGCGTATTGTAAGCCCGACTAATGGGTTCGTATGCTACCCTGTTTACCGTTTTGAATACTTTACCTTACGTCAGTCAGCTTCAGGCAAAAGCCCAATGTAATACCTAGGCTACACTGCTACAGTAGGACTAAATTAGCCTAGGACCAGACATAACTTTGGTCTGTTGTCTTTACATAGCCTAACTTAGAACCAGGCTAGGACTACCACAGATTCGACTTGAAACTTTCAAGGATGACTCACCCAATCAAGACTTAAAGTAGGCCTAGCCTAAGCAGTATTGCTGCATACCACGAACACTATATCTGCTGCATCCGCAGTATTACTAACTAGGCTATGTGGCAGTTGTGCAGTCAAAGTCAGGCCAATCCAAATTTACTTGTAAACATGACATCTGCTAAGTTGCATAAAGGCCTTGGCTGTTGCTGATGAAAAGCTCAGGCTCAAACTACAATTAGGAATACCTTTACGGTACAACCCTCAATGGCCGATGAACATCTAGGGCCCTAGAAATAGAACTATGGCAAAGCTAAGCATGGAAAACTTCTAAAGTTCTAGGTGGATCCAATTCCATTTAATTTGGGGTCACACTTGGCTGTCAAGAAAGTCTGACGAAACTGTTTTTGTATCTTTCTCAGTTTCTGTAGACTAATGTTAAGACTATAGATCAAAGTACTGACTTGACGTTATATCTAGACTGCATGTACATAGATGTAATATGAAATGTATCGAGGCGTAGGCTTTCCTATAAGTTTGAAAGTAATCCAAGTTTGGAAGTGGTTGATAAATCTTTAATATTCCTGTGTCAAAATAGCTATAGGCATTCTTTTTTTTGGAGGGGAGGGGGGGGGGGGGAGAGGGGTACAAGAAAAATATTTGTTTTAGCCTGTGAGTCATAAATTGGAAATCATCAATAAATACAACATTACACACAATAGTTAAATGTGGACTGTAATTATTGTACAGGTACTGCACAATACTATTTGTTTTTTATTACTAATATGTATTGCATGCTTTATTGACAGGCATGCCTTATATTGATGGAGAGGAATTACTTCCATGATGAAAACTCTAGAGGTCAAAGGCCACTATGGAATTCTTCCAGGCCTGATGAGGAATCAGTGTCAAGGAATCATAGATTGAGATATGGGTAAGTTGCTATAGGAACTAACTTGTAGGCAACTGTATAGAGGCCATTCATTGGCAGCCAGGGTGAAATGACCTTTTTTGTAAGAGGAGGGGGGGGGGGAGGGCTAAGATGTTATGTTGGCAGGGGAGGCTGGGTTTTTATTGCCTTTCTGTTTGACAAATTCTGGTAAAATGAAGGGTGCTAACATGCAAAATTATGCTATATTAAATTGCAACAAAGTTCAGGTCGTTCTGTATACACACTGTATATTTTATGTGTGGTGTGCTAGGAATTTTGTGGTCTGATCGAGACAGTTTGGAGAGGAGTTGGAGGAGTTGGAGAGGAGTCTGTCAGTTTGGAGAGGAGGAGGGGGGGGGTGGTTGATGGTGGAGGGGTGAAGACTACATGTGGTGCCACGTACTACCATATGAAATGCCAAAAGACTTTGTGTGACCATTGCAAAATGTCTACTTCAGAATGGAAAATTTGTTCTTAAGAGAAAAAGATTCTTCTGTTTATTAAAGTTAAAAGTAAAAGTAACACAGTAAATATAATTTGGGATTACAATCCATCTGAAAGCCCTGTGAACAATATACAGGTATTTAGCTCATTAGTTTAATGTTTGATTATCACCTGTGACAAATAAATAAAAGTTAAAACTTAGAACTAAGATCTTTCTTAGGGGGGTTAAGATGATGTTATTTCCAGTATGTGTATGATGTTATGCCAATCTATTAATACTGTAACTGTCAACAAATCTCTACTTATTTATTCGACAATAAACTTATTTGAAAGCATTCCCTAACCTCAGCATTTCAAGAAATGGCACTGTATGTACAGTAGATCTCACTCAATCAAGCTGTTAGCTTTTTTTTTCATTATTTATGAAAGTTAATTAGGTTCATTCAGAATGCAATCACTTCAAGTTGACAAATATCGACCAGCAAACAGTCTCTAGCTAGAGACATGAAAGATAAAGAGATTGAATAAAGAAATTGTTTAGCTTCGCTCAAATTATACCATATAGACAAATCTTGATTGATTTTATTGATTTTTCAATCATGTGTTCACAACTGTTATTGATTGATACCATGATAGTAGAATTTTGATCGCCGGTTCTTCATGAATTGTCACGGAAAGGTTTTAATAATGGGAGTTTTGGTTTATTTTGATTAGAGTCGTTGCATTGAAATTAACTTGATCACTTTTCACTTCATGAGCAAAAATCAATTACTTGACAGGTGATAAAATGACAACTAAATGACAATTAGAAACAAAATGTCATAAATTTGCTGTCAGTGACTTTACTGGAACCATTGTAGGGCAGGGGGGGGTGGGGGAGAGGGGTATGATGTGGGGTGAGGAGGCACTGGAGGGGGGTAAGTGGGGGGTTTGTGGTGTCTGCATCTTTACTTAAGAATCATTGCTGAATCACATTTTAAGTCGATTAAAGAACCAACTAAGCACTGTACTGTACAATGCCATTGATATTTAACTTAAAACAGTATATTTATGTTACAAAATACGATAGCCAGCCATATTCCACAGAATATACATCATATCTATATAAATACCATGTGCAGTAGACTTATCATTAAGTATCCAGCCAGTGTATACATGTGTGAGTGATACAACTAGCTTAATTGGTTAGAATTATTAAACATGTGTGAGTGATACAACTGGCTTAATTGGTTAGAATTATTAAACGTAACAATAAAAAATAAAAGACAAGATAATTCATGAAATTGAAGCTTTTTAGCTTACGTTATGATTTTCCAGCCAATGCAGATACCATTTGTGGCATTTTAAACACTTTTGAGGGAAACTGAAAATTAGGATAACAGTTTTTTTTGTCAAGTTTTGATCAAATTAAGCCGATTCCCTGAAAATTAAGCAAGTTTGAAATGGCCTGGTCCTTACTGATTATGGATGTTTGGACATTATGGTTGTACTGTATCAAACAACTAAAAAATCGTGTATTATTCCTAACACATGCAGTTATATCTGGTAATTTGAAGTTAAGTAAAAAAATTGTGCACATTTTGGTTGCTTGGCAACCATTAATCAATAACCAATGACTATTAAACCTGACTGTATTTAATTTCAAAACCTTTAAGTTTTGTTTTGAATGTGTAATGTAGACCGTTCTGTTAATATATCACTCCTTTTTAATAGACCTGTCCATATTTCACTTAAACTTATGGCCAGGGCTATAATGATTTGAGTGAAAATCTTACTAAATGATATGTGTTGCTTAGCAACCAAAGGGTTACCTGTACAGTGGTGATAACGTTCATGTTATTTTGGTTTTCCAATAATGTATAATATTACCATGAATGTAGTTTAAACTACATTCATGGTAATATTATACATTATTGGAAAACCAAACTTAATTGATATGTGTTGCTTAGCAACAACTGGACAGTGGCGACAATGTTGAATGTAATTTTGGTTTTCCATTAATGTATAACATTTACCATGAATGAAGTACATGGGAACTCTGTTAAAGTAAAGCCTATACTATCACTTACAGTCATTGTAGTACACATGGGTTTAGGGTGGTGGGAGGGGGAGGGAATGGCCAACTTGATTCATTTTTAAGTTTGTAAGGTGTGTGCACTGATAAATTACAGAACTGTTAATCGTTGCTACGGTAGTTTGGAAAGATGCCGCTCTCAGTGCAATAGACTGCACAGATGTTGTTGGCTCGGGAACCTCCTAACGATGTATTCTGGTGGCAAACAATGCAACCCTTAATTATTTGGGAACAGAAGATATTCCACATTCAGTGTGTAGTTGAAAACCCCTAGATATCATGATATCCAGAACCACTTTTCTAGAGATATGCTTGATTGAATGGACTTTAATTTTAACTGTCTAAATCCTCAATTTATATGCTGTTCGTAGTCATGTGTGAATGTCATTCACCGCAAATATTCATTGAAAAGCTTAAAGGCACAGTTGAAGACTCGCCCCAAACAAATTTTCCGTTGCTTGCAAATGACGTTTTCTTCTTGTCGCTACAAAATGCAGACAGTACAGTAATGAAAAGTGATGCCTTGTTATCTTTTATCTAGACCTGAGATGTCCATCGCTGCTATGTACACTGTGTTGTGGGTATTGACCATAGCTGTATGTATTGACTGTGCACTAGTTTCTAATTACCGACGGTAGCAAGCTGTGTGTGTATTTTCTGGGATCGATGGTGGTGTCTAACACTTCTGTTACACCTCATTCGAAACTAGGTCAGATTAACGACATGATACTGTGCGGGAGTCTTCACACCCTTTAAGTTCCTTCTTATAAGTCGATTTTAGATACTTGAAACCTGATACATTTGTTTGAATGTTTGCTTTAAGCTGTTAAAGGTTCTCTGTATTTAGAATTTGATTAGTTGATGACATCATCCATTTTGTTGTTGAGCACTAGGATACTCAGCAATTTTACAAAATATGGCAACATTTGAATATCAATTCATGAAGATCTACAAAATATTCCTATGCAAGGATGTGGTTTTTTGCCTTAAGATTCAGGACAAATTGTCAGCGAGTTTGCTATTTCAAGCAAACAACTTCCATTACCTGAAAAGATCCTTTTAACTATTAATTAATACAGTGTGATTGTTAGATCATATTTCATATCAAAATTCTGATTAATTTTGGCATCATGCAACCTTTGCTCTTTTGGCGAAAAGGCAAGTTAATTGACTCGCCCATATTTATCCTAACAGTTTAAATACATTCAGTGTACTTCACGTATCAAGTTGATCAAACATACAATAATCGTAAACTAAAGTACTGAATTGAGCAGTGAGGCGACAGTATGTACATAGGTGAAAAGGTTTAATGAATAAATCTTTTATTTAAAATTGTATATTGGTGATGCTTTCATTCTTTAGTGTAAAGTAAATTAAACATAGTACACTATAGGCCTACAGTACTAGTGTACCCAGCAAGTTTGTGTGTATAAGAGGTAATTACACTGTATGTGTAATGATAACTATTATAATAAGCTAGCTTTTAAGCATTAAACATTGTAAGATGTAATATTCCAAAATTTAATGTGTTTAATCTAGAGCTCTGAGTTGAGTGTGAGAACCAGTCGTATGTAAGGATTTGTTATTTTGTTTTTATGATATTTCATGAGGGAAATTTATCTTTGGGGTATGAAAAGTAATATGAAAACTGGTTAAATTAATTCATGAGCTGAAACAATGGGACTTAAGAACCAGTCGTATGCAAGGATTTATTGATATGATATTTCACAAACAAAATTTATCTTTGGGGTATGGAAAGTAGTATGAACACTTGTTACAATTATTCATGAGCTGAAACAATGGGACTTAAGAACCAGTCGTACGTAACAGTAAGGATTTATTGATATGATATTTCACAAATGAACTGTATCTTTGGGGTATGAAAAGTAATATGAACACTTGTTACATTAATTCATGAGCTGGAACAATTGGACTCAAGAACCAGTCGTACGTAAGGATTTATTGATATGATATTTCACAAATGAACTTTATCTTAAGGGTATGGAAAGTAGTATGACCCCTTTTTACAATAATTCATGAGCTGGAACAATGGGACTTAAGAACCAGTCATATGTTATGATTTATTGATATGATATTTCACAAATGAAATTTATCTTTGGGATATATGGAAAGTAATATGAACACTTGTTACATTAATTCATGACTTGGAACAATGCCAGGACTGTGCAGAACGGAGTCATGCTGTGATTGGTCATGAGGAGGCGAAGTCTGGTCATCTCATGTTTGAATGTCCACTATTAATTTTGGGCTTACATCTGTTCATACATATTTCTGTGTATATATTCAAGTGACTTCCCCACGGATGTGTGGCAATACAACATCGGCAGAACAAACTGACTGGGAAATTAGACACAACTGAAAGATAGCAAAGAGAATTGAAAATTGATTTTAACCTAGAAATTCCCCCTGTTTGGATTGAATCAAATTAAACACAGGAACAGTGTACAACTGGTACAATTGTCGGAAGTGAGGTGTATATGGATATATAACTGTATGTCAGTACTATTGCAAGACCTGTATATATATCTACACTACAGTACTGCCAAAAATGGAAAAGAACAGATTTTGGCAAAGTGTATTCACATGGAACACACAGAAGTTTAGATTCCAGTTTTATTTATGGACTTGATTTTTTCCGGAAATAAAAACCTTTGACAAAGGGACAGTTTGTGCTCACATATGTATATATTTTGTACTTTGGTTGTCTTCTTTAGGTCAGAAGGGCCCAAGGTCCGTAAAGACATGGCCCGGCCGTTCCCAGAGCTGAGGGGTGCTTATTATCCTAAGGTGCCCCCTCTATCTCCCTCTGGTGGGGACAGATACGGAGAGGGTCGTGGCGCAGATCCTCGGAGGGGATTCAGTTTGCCTCCGGAAGGCAGGTACGGTCTACGGTATAGTGATGATGTCAGGAGTCACAGAGATGACACTGGGTCAAAGTTCATCCCCCCAAACCCGACAGGTCGTCAGGACAGATCTCGGACTGAATATAAGAACGATGACCTCGAGTCATTCGGTGACATTTCCAGGAATAATTTATACTTCGTTGAGCCACGATTGAGAGAACTCCATCACCAACCAACAAGGTTTCAAAGGGAACGATCGTCGTCTGCCAATCGCGACCGTCAGAGGGACCGTGTGACTTTCGACGATCAGAGACCTCATTCCCATGATGCACTGCCCATTCTTGTAGGTAGGAGTAAATTTGACGAGCCATATCGACCCCTGGGCGGGGAATCGCCGTGGGGGGACGCGGAACTTTGGAGTACGCAGCATATGAAACGTCATAGCTCGCTTCCGAGTCTGGGTCTCCATGGCAATCGACTCGACATGGGTCTATCAAAACCGTACAACGGTTACCGTGGAGATTTGCCAGCAGATGGCAGACTGCGAGGTCATTATAGAGGACTGTGGGGGGAAACCTCACACCAGGTATGTAAACTATGAATTAGTGGTTACCGAGGAGAGCAAAGAGGAAAAAAAACTGTCAGCAAAGTGCTTTATTTCTTCTGAAAATGGCCTGTGTAGGAAGATATGTTAAAGTTATTTAGTTCTAACAGGATCTTCTGAATAGCCTCTGAAAATGTTCCTGCTACGAATTATGAAAACGTCCATTACTAAGATCTACCTAAGAAACGATATTCATAGTACATACCACACTTATTGCTATCCCTCCACATATCCATAGGTTTCATGATACATGTGCAATTTGCGTTGAATTTGGTACGGTTCGGTAGTGTACTGACGTACTGTACCGTCCTCAATTGTCCAGAGAAAGATATAAAAAATAAGTGACTCGATCCAAAATTAAGCATCCGACTGTTACTTTACTCCACCAAAAAATCAAACCAACGTCGAATAAATTTCAAATTTTGCATCTATAAGCAGTTTTATGGGCTCTCCATCTGAACTTTGTCTCTTAAAAATAAAATAATGTTCCTGTGTATAAAAATTTTTGTGCACTTCTAGCAACTTGCCCATTTTGCATCTAGCATTTTACATAGCATTTTGCAATGCGGTCCGGACAAATTTTCCCCGAACCCTGAATGATGATGTTCTTAAACACTGTTTATTCAAATTACTGTTTATTCAAATTATGCATGGAAAGAAATGTTGGCACTTAATTGAATTTAAAGATGTATGTTATTTTGGAACACTGTTTGTATTCAAAAAAATCCACCATGTAGTCTTTGACTGTCACCAAGTAAAACAATTTCACTGTGGGATAATACAGCAAAGGCAGGTGGCCTAGCTTTCATGCCTGCATGGATTGAATTGAGAAGTTTGTAACATCTTCATATGGTCTCAGAGGTGGTCATTTTACAGAAAGAGAGAGAGTTGATATGTGTAGTTGCCCAGGAGAGAACTGGAGCAGATAAATGTCAGACTACTATGTTCTAATTGTTCCATTTTAAACCATATGGGTGATTAACTAGCTTCTTTGGTCAACCCAGCAGCACTTTGACAGATAATTTGGATTCCAGCATGACTGCTTCCATCCAATATGTAATTAACGTACATGCCCAGTTTCATTTTACTCTCTGCTTTCCCTTTTTTCCCTTGACTCTAAGGATATCTTGGGTCTGAGATTCCTGGCCGATCCAAGGAATGCGGAGTCATTTATCGAGAGATTCGTCGAGTCTTGCATCAAGGAGAGTTTGATCTTAGAAGTGGCTGCAGAGGTCCTCATTGAATCCAGGGATCTGCAGGTGAGAGAGACATCATATAAACTGATAGATTAAGAAACGTGATCATACAGAGTTGTTATGTAACGTCCTGGTATAAGGTGAGATATTCCTTATTGATATTATATAACAAAAATTTAATAATTTTCAAATGCATAAACAAATGAACTACAGAAAAGTGACTGGTCAGTTTCTACTTGCTTGTTTACTATATCAAAATAATCATATCATATCCTTTACCTGACCATCTTACAAAAATGTAAGAAATTGGGAAGGGGGTGGGTGGGGGATACATGGTCACATGGTATGGAAGGTACTATGGCTTGTGACTAGCACCCCCCTCACCCACCCCCGCCCATCCTGCCCTCCCCACCTTCCCCCTTCTAACAAACAAATGGCTCAATAGCAGATATCACTAACTTGATGGCTCAGTTGATAGATTGTAGCACTTGCATCCCTGAGGTCACTGGTTCGAATCCCAACCTGCCCAAAACCTTCTTTGTTCTGCTATATCTTTGCCATTAAATAGCATACAATTTCACCAATATGCATAGCATTTCACAATGCGACGCCAAATCAATTACACCCCATCCATATTGCTCGACAATGTCTGATATATTGCCGTAATAAAGTGCGTTGCTTGAACTGGATTCAAAATGCCCGATTTATGGCTCTTGATGGCAAAGTACAGTATGATTCATTTGAGCTAGAAAAACAGGAAGCTTTAATAAGATCCTGGCTTTTTAGTGTGAGATTTAGTACAATTTAAGTGCTTTCAAGTTTCATGCTAAATATTCTTTGTGTGGTTAAAGGTGTATAAATATAGTCCATAGTTTGATATCTCTTGTAGGTGAGTGCTCGTTTGTCATAAGAAGCCTCAAACTGGTATCCATGTACTATTTAATAATCTCAACAACACCGCTCATCACCCAAACTCTATTTAAGGCACATTTGGAGGGGAATTTAATAGTTCTAAGAATTAAGATGACAAAATGTTTTACAAAGAGAGATGGGTTGAATGGGAGGGTATAAAAAGTAGGAAAATTGAGTAAACTACTATGTCCCAAGGAGATTTGTGGCTTATTATCTGGTCAGGTACAGTGTAAGCCCAGTGTAATTACAGACTTGATGTGATTGTCTTAAATAGAATCATTTTACACTCTCTCTCTGTCCTGGAGAAAAATTTGTAAATTTTGCCATTTTCATCTACTGCCCTTCTTTTTGTGCTAACCAAATCGTTAGAAGTAAAGAGAAAAAAAGATAATATTTCATATAATCACATAAAGTTTGTGCTAACCAAATCGTTAGAAGTAAATAGAAAAAAAAAAATAATATTTCATATAATCACATCAAGTTTTTTTTTTTTTTTCCCCCTTATCTTTAGTTTTAATAGTACATACATTTTTGTTTAGTACATCAAGTTTGTGCTAACCAAAGTAAATAGAAAAAAGGATAATATTTCATATATTTTTATAATTTCAGGATGTCGTTGACCGGACCTCTTACCCAGTGATACTAGCAGCTAAAGATGTCCTCCACGATTGCATTAATGAAGAACTTGTGGCCATTGCTGGAGAGGAGAGGCAGAACGCTGCCATCAGGTGAAGATTTTTGTCTGACGGGTCCAAATATAACTAGGTTTAAATACACAAAAGAATGAAGCCTCAGTGTGGGTGAGGGGAATGGGGGGGGAGGGGGGGTTGGGGTGGCATTGTGAGACACAACCACGAGATTAGTGGTATGATTTATTTGTAAATTAACGACACCTATTATCTGGGTATTTAATTCGATCCTCTTTCTATAATGCCTGTCTTCCACTCAACATATGCACTATTCCTATCTAGCTAAACTACATGATTGGAACGTTTTAGCACTGCCCCCCACTTCATGCCCCCCCTCTCCCCCTCATCCCTTCCAAATCTACCAATCAAAGAAGCAGCTACAGGTATGTGTGCTCAAGCTACGGATTATTCGTCCCAGGTTTTTGCACAGATCTCTGTTTATCTTTGGTGATCGTTTCTTGACCGATAAAGTGAAGTTGCAGGGATAAAACGTTCCAATCATGGATGTTTAGGTAAAAAGGAAAGTGCATATGTTGACTGGGGGGACAGGTAAGTATCGTTGCTCATAAATCCCCAAACCTGTACGTTATGGGGAAAAATGAGAAACGATATCATTTTAAAACTAATTTCTTGATACTTTTCCCCATTACGAGGCGGACATTCGGCCATAAATTCATCACTTTTATGGATGAACAGCTAATAGTGATCGAAGCTTCCTCACTGTTTGCGTTGAAACTTTTTCTTATAATAGAATCATTTCAGAGAAACCAGAATGATTGTCGAGTCATCAGAATAATTGGCACCAGAATGATTGTCAAATGATTGTCAAGCACAATCTTAACTTTTGCAAATATTATGTTGCCATGGAAACACATTTTCATTCTGGAAAAATTGTTTGTCTTGTTAAGCTACCATGGAGTTTGCGCTTTATAAAAGTATGTATGTATGTGTGTGTATGCGTGTTCGTGTGGGTGTTGGTGCGTGTATGTATGTATGTATGTTTGACCTTAGATATAATTGTAATATATGGTATTAGATAGTATACACTGAAACAGTAATATATATATATATAAAACGAATAATGGTCATTTTCGGGTTAAATGCAAATCAATTATCTCGCTACCACTATAGGCAGTAGGCTATAAAGACATTTGCTGCTTGTCTCAGCAAATAATGACAGTAGTCTCCTTTCTGTTTGCTGGGGGGTTCTCTTCATAGAATGGTTTCATTCTAAATAGAATACATCACATATGGGTATAGCAAATATTGAGTTGCCATGGTAACAATGTTCCATTCTTGGCCTAAAGAAACATCAGGTTGCCATGGTAACAAAGTTATTTTCTTGACCCAAAAAAAAGGATCATGGTTTAATTACTTGTATACGTCTATTTGACCCTAGATACTGGAAGGACATTGCCACCAGAGCAGAACTAATGGAACCAATCGGGGACACGATCGTCATGGAGACAGTAGAGGATGAATTGAAATTGGTGGCAGCAGACGCTGTCAGTGAATTGGTGAATGACTACTTCAGAGAGAAAGAGGTTGTAATCGCCTTTGGGGTTCTGTATGAAGAAGTATCTGATCACTTAATCTATGGAGTGGTAAGTTACATGTAAAATAGAGTTAATCCTATACCCCCTTGCTGTGAAAAACCTGTTAATTTTTTCCTCTAATATTTGTTTCAAAGTCTCAGTAGAGAAGTTTAGTTCACCAGGTCTTCTCTTAAAGGGTGTGAAGACTCGCGCAAAAAGAAACGTCTAATGTCTGTAATCTGACCTTGTTTCGAATGAGGTGTAACAGAAGTGTTAGACACCACCATCGATCTCAGAAAATACACACACAGCTTGCTACCGTCGGTAATTAGACACTAGTGTACAGTCAGTACATACTGTATAGCTGCGGTCAATACCCACAGCACAGTGTACAAACGATATAGCGATGGACATCTCAGGTCCAGCTAAAGATAACAAGGTTTCACGTTTCACTACTGTCTGCATTTTGTAGCAACAAGAGAAAAACTTCACTTGCAAGCAGCGGAAAGTTAACTTTTGGAAGATGGCGGCACGCTGTTTGGGGCAAATCTTCAATGCCTTTAATATATGTCCAATCATTATAATGCAAGTTTTCTGATAACAATAATAGCAATTTGCCTCCTATGACCCACTCCCAGAGCTTACTTCTGATTCGTCCATTTTAAAAGATAACCTTTGACACATATTTACGAATATCTCGTTGCTTTAATATTCTATACTGTAAAATCCTTATGAGTGAATGACATGGTTGATTTCCCACAAGGGATATTTACAAATCTTTCTCTGGTTCTCACTTTAAGTCTTGAATTTTTCAAAAATTCATGAATGGTCGCAAGAATTTGAATGGTCATGTTTAAATGATGACATAGACGAGTTTTGCATGTATATATGCCCACAGCTTAAAGAAATAAAAATAAATAAATAATAAAAAATAATAATAATAAAAATAAAAATTGGAATATTGACTTGTTCACATTTTAATTGAACGGCCTTGAGTTACATTGCAAGCAGTACAAGCTACTTCTTTATAAACATCTTTGACTTTGGATAATTTTTTTTAAATATTTAAAAATCCTGATTTCTGTTTGTTAGGTTAATGAATCCCTTCTCGATCTATCATTGGACGATCTGTTTGAGGAATTAATCGACGAGGAAGCTCGAGAGGTTGCGGGCGTCTTCGTCACTGACATGTACGCTACAGGGCGCCCTCGACTCCCTTCGAGCGATCGGGCAGCAGAGAGTGAATACAGAGAGGTAGGTACAAAATCTGTGTGATCCTCATTCTCAGGAAAGCCCAGGTATTTCCCAATGTCAAACAATTCTCAATTGTTGACTTTCTTCCCAATCAGCTTCAGAGGCCATTCAGCGGACAACTTGTCGTTAACATCAAATTCATATTGATTCATCGTAACTGAAATATTCCCAGATAGGTAAAATTTTGGCCAACTTCCATCGCATTGGAGATTTTGAAAAATAAACCAGAACTAGTGGTAGGTCTATGGTATCCACCCAAAGGGGAGTTTTTACTGGCCCAAATGTGTGTTATTATATAAGCATCACAGATCTCTACAAATCTCTCCTACAGTGTAATGTTGATTGTTCTTTGTTTTATATCTTGCTACGCTTTTTGTTTTGTGCAACCAAATTTGCTATTAGAACAACGAAAAGGTAAGACCTAGTTGTAAAGGAAAAATACTCAGTTTAGCAAATGTAATTATGCAAACTATACAGTATTAGTTGGTTGTTTTATGAATACGACTCCCGGGAAACTTCTGAAATAATGATATCTAAACCATGTCCTGATTCTCTCGCTACGTCCGTCTGTTAGATCTATGAGACATCTGCTGAACACGTGGCCGACATTGTGATTATGGAAACCCTCGTTGAGAATCTTAAAGCTCAAAACCAGATTTGGACTGATGCTGAATACAAAGAGAGAGCACTGGATGGTAAGTGAACTAATCATAATAGGAAAGAGATGAAAATTTGAAAAGAAAAAATTAGGTGTTTTTGTTGAAGACTGCTTAAAGAAATTGAGTCAACAGATAAAGAATAAGTGTGTTCCAAGAACGGGCAGGAAATATAGGGATGAATGACTGAATAATAATTATGTCGGAATAGCCCAATAAAATGTAAAAGTTTGAATGTTCCTTTTCTTGTTTTGCATAAAATAATATTTTTAATACAGGATCAAGTTTATAGCTAATAAAAGTCTCAATTACACTGTAGTCTTTTATTTTTTTGCAATACTGCAAGAATTAAATTCTTTAGCAGAGTCATGTGTTGCCAGATAACTCATGGAAACTATTCATGAACAGAGTCAAGTGTTGCCAGATAACTAACACAAAATTATTCATAAACAGTCATGTATTGCCAGATAACTCATGAAAAAGAGAGTCATGTGTTGCCAGATAACTAACGCAAAACTATTCATAAACAGAGTCATGTGTTGCCAGATACCTCATGCAAAACTATTCATAAATAGAGTCATGTATTGCCAGATAACTCATACAATACTCCAAAACAGAGTCATGTGTTGCCAGATAACTAATGCAAAACTATTCATAAACAGAGTCATGTGTTTCCAGATAACTCATACAATACTCATAAAGAGAGTCATGTATTGCCAGATAACTAATGCAAACCATTCATAAACAGAGTCATGCGTTACCAGATAACTCATACAATACTCATAAAGAGAGTCATGTGTTGCCAGATAACTAATGCAAAACTATTCATAAACAGAGTCATGTGTTGCCAGATAACTCATGCCATATTCTAACAATTTAAGAGTAAACTCTGAACCTGTAACAAGTTTACATCATGTCACTAGGGAACAGTTTTACCCGAAATATTCCTTTGGTATTTTTCAGATTTCTTGTACATGTTTGTAGAGGAAGCATATTTGAGTAGGCTGCTGTCTGCAAAAGTACCTGCCACATTTTCATCACCATAGCAACTCTGCAGCTGAACTGTGTTACGGTTGCCCAGATTTTAGTCAAATTGTAAACAGCTCTATCTTGTACTTCCTTCACCCCTGAGGTACAGAGTTTTGGATTGGCTCTTAAATAAACCCACGAGCAGATTATTTTGCTCCTCCCATTGGCTCTTTGTTACCTAGGAAACATGGAATGTAACCTACTAGGTGTAATATCAGCAATGATTATTCATGAACCAATCAGAATTAGGCCTACTGATGTATTTGTAACATTTTTCCCATTTTTTCAATTTTCCTAAATGATATTTCACCAGGCATGATCCTTGATCAGCTTCTCAGCCAAAGTTTGATGATCCAAGATGCGGTGGAAACGACACAACTTAATAGTCCTGCCAAACAGTTCCATGACGACACAGCAGACGAAACGGTACCTGTAGTTCATGAATTTTCAAATGAATCATCTTTGTGAAGCAGTTGGTTGCATTTTGAACGAGGATTTCTCATATTATCAAATCTTCACAGTGTTTTCATAGTTTTTTTTGCATGAATGTCACAACAACAAAAAAGATATAAAAAAAAGGAATAATACAAAACTGGCAGAGTATGTTAATTGGAAACATTAACAGGTAGCCTCACCGAGTTGGGACAATGTTTCCTAAAGTGTTCTTTCATTTCCCGCTTCAAAGCACTTGTATTGTCAGTATAAGCAGTATGAATATCATGTTTCTTATCAGCATGATATGATAGAACAGTATAGAGTGGTATTAACATTAGAATCAGATAAAGGTTAGGAACTGTTTGTACTGTCATTGCCAGTGCTTTGAAGCATGATATGATAGAACAGTATGGAGTGGTATTAAAATTAGAATCAGATAAAGGTTAGGAAATGTTCATACTGTAAATGCGAGTGCTTTGAAGTATGATATGAGACAACAGTATAGAGAGGTATTAGCATTAAGGAAACTGTCCCAACTGGCTGGCAGCTTACACCTACCACTTCAAGATCAGGTTTACCTGACATAAGTCTATTTTACATGTATACCAGTCGGGGCTGAAACTGTTCGCTAGGTACTGATGGGGATAATTCACAGCTAATTTTATGAAACATTCATAGAATATTTTGTATATTTTGTGAGACTTGATTTATAAATTCTTTCCAATACACTCAATTTATAGTTATTTATAGTTTAGTAAATTTACAATGTCGTTCTTTGCTTCTCAGGGGATGCAGTTTCTCCTCGATGAATTGACTCCATCTCTGGATGATGAGATGGCCAAACAGGACCAGGTCGAGGTGGAACTAGCAAGACTCATGGACACACCCTCTGCCACCCCCTGATACCTTCATCACTCCACCTGTCACTATAAGAGACTAGCTTGAGGCGGAGCTAGCAAGGCTCATGGACACACCCTCTGCCACCCCCTGATACCTTCATCACTCCACCTGTCAGTATAAGAGACTAGCTTGAGGCAGAGCTTGCAAAGCTCATGGACACACCCTCTGCCACCCCCTGATACCTTCATCACTCCACCTGTCACTATAAGAGACTAGCCTTGAGGCGGAGCTAGCAAGGCTCATAGACACACCCTCTGCCACCCCTTGATACCTTCATCACTCCACCTGTCAGTATAAGAGACTAGCTTGAGGCGGAGCTTGCAAAGCTCATGGACACACCCTCTGCCACCCCCTGATACCTTCATCACTCCACCTGTCACTATAAGAGACTAGCCTTGAGGCGGAGCTAGCAAGGCTAATGGACACACCCTCTGCCATCCCCTGATACCTTCATCACTCCACCTGTCACTACAAGAGACTAGCTTGAGGCGGAGCTAGCAAGGCTCATGCACACACCCCCTGATACCTTCATCACTCCACCTGTCACTACAAGAGACTAGCCTGAGGCGGAGCTAGCAAGGCTAATGGACACACCCTCTGCCACCCCCTGATACCTTCATCACTCCACCTGTCACTATAAGAGACTAGCCTTGAGGCGGAGCTAGCAAGGCTCATGGACACACCCTCTGCCATCCCCTGATACCTTCATCACTCCACCTGTCACTACAAGAGACTAGCTTGAGGCGGAGCTAGCAAGGCTCATGCACACACCCCCTGATACC
>JAIPMN010036118.1:0-20234 GCA_020650975.1 Apostichopus californicus
GTATAACCCATGGTTCTATTTCATAGAGTGCAATAGAGCGGATTTTGCATGCAATCGACGAGCAATTGACCAATCAAATGGCTGGAATATAATTAGGTGTTGTATAAAACAGAATATGACTTCCCATTATAAAGATAATGCACAAAAGGAAGAAACATAACAAATAACATTTGGTAACATGAAACACGCAAAATATAGAGTAAGATTGAAAACAATTATAGCCTTCATAATAACAACGCTCAACTTACAATCGTTGCCGGGTAAAACTACCAGCACAACGGACAGCGACATCGAGTATGCGGGCATTCAGGGACTTACATCGGCTTGCTGGTGTTAAAAGCTTCTTTCTAGAGAATGTACAGAATATACCAACAAACATAATAAGCTCTTGAGAAGTACCATCAAAAGACAATACTTTAACTCATGATGCCCTGCAAAATACTACAAGGCAATTAAGAAATAGGCACAAGCATAAAGCATACATACATTGGTCACTGCTGCTTCTTTTTGGGGGAGGGGCCGCCTCGTGCTAGTTGGGAGATTCTACTAGTTATAAACATTTCTTTATGCTCAGTGGCGACCTAAGAAAGTGATTAATTTAGTGTGTGAGTTAAATTACGAAATAACTCCGTTACATGGTACCTTAGGTAATAAGTCAATTTCCGACACGCATAACTGATGGTCTACTACAACTGATTGGTTCTAGAATTATCGGACGTGCCCGGGCAAATGTACTGACCAAACTATATCGAGACTGAATGCATTATTATGCTTTAATTGATTAAATACGAAGCGCACACATTATTACAGTTAAACAAACAGATTTTATGTTTTTAATATTGTGGTCCCCATTTACAAACCTGGGGAGGAGAGTTTAATGGAAATCACGTGCCTTGCCTAAGGACACAACGTAATGATCTGGCCAGGACTCGAATCTGCAAACCTTAGATCACAAGCCTTACTGCCTTAACCACTTGACCACAACGCTCTTAATGTACATCAATTAAGAAGCATCAATTCAAATTTTAATTTATTAAAGAATTTTTCAGGCCTGAAGGTTGAAATTATAACAAAACCATTTCGGTGAAGGATACTACAAATGCCTTAAGTTATAAATAATCTACAAAATATATCTTAAAAGGATTTTCTGTCGGTATAAAATGATTGCTTACCAAAATTCTTCATCTTTAGGTTGAAAACAATTTGGTGATATTTTTTCATATAATTATCATAAACATTATCCAAAGAGGAAGATAATCTTTGTACAAAAGAGTTTCCTTTTGAGGAAGTCAGAACCACGTTGACCGCTAAGCAAACATTCCAAATTTAATCAGTTTGAAATGATAAGAAAACAAGAACACCGTAATTGAAAAGTGAAGCTTTGAATAATATCTATATTTCGTGATGATATATCACAGACCACCTACTGTGATCCAGTCCCTAAACAAATCGATTGCTTAGCCGGTCAAAGTAGGTTCTATTCAATCAACCATATCTCGAAATGAGACGATATATTGTGATGGTGTTGCAAATACCAGTTTGGAATATTGTCCCAAATCAATGTAAGTTTCACATCAAAATAAAACAATAAAACTGTTAACAAACTGCTTATCCACTAAAGAGCCTGTGTAAGAGAATGTGTAAAAGTGTAAGTGGGTCTGATGTGTCAATACCAGCAGGATCTTCTTCAGAGGCTGAATGACCAGTAACAGTAACAGAAGGAACAATTACATACACAGAGCACAGACAGGTTAAAGAGCAGGGTGAACACAAAAGAGATAGATGTAAGAGGATAATTAGTAGACAAGTGATGGAGAGAAGAAAGAAACCAACAGGGTAAGAGGAGAGGTATAGGAGATAAACTGTAGAGGGACAAAGAGAGGAGTAAGCCACTGGCGTATCCCTTTTTATGAGAACTTTATTGAAAGAATATGGACGACGATAAAAACGTATCAACAATAATTTGTTCTGTGATCTTAGTTTGCAATATTAACTTTAAAATATTTCCAAGATGCTCTTGCCAAATATTTTCCATTAAAATGCTGTTGAAACTACGTAACATCTACAAGAACAACATTTAAACTATAGCCCTCTTAGCGTATATATTTCACCCCCCCCCCCCCTCCAGAAAATGTAATTATCGCTTCTTCATTTGATCAGCTAGAACTAACCAAATGATTACAAAAAATAAAATGATGACCTATTCAGACTATACCTCAGTTGGGAACACATATGAACTACATTTGTACATTTGAACTACTATGACTAGCTCGACAGATTAACTGGACAATTTTACTCGTGTTGTCTATCAATATTTATGTATGTATGTATGTATTTTTAGATCCTCCTGCAAGCAGGAACTCGCGAAGAAACCTCATTGGTTTATCAAAACCGCAAGCTGACCGAAGTCAGTCCCTTTCATTCATATTTAACGTCCATGATTATGAATTGTCAATTGTCAACAACTCTGTAACTGGACGACATACATTAATCTTGGAGTGACTCGAACCGGGGACCTTATTATTGGAAAGCACCGGCGTTAACCACTGAGCTAACACTCCACTACCACCCCACAATATTATTTATAATAGAAAAATATATTTTACATTCCATGAATCATTTCAACATGAAGACGGCCTTTTACTTGGAACTTATCGTGTCTCTTATTTCTTTCTCTTTTTATTTGTTTGTTTGTTTGTTTTGTTTTGTTTTTGATGGAGAAAAGTTTATCGACGTTCAAATTAAACAACAGTTTGAAGATGTAGACGGCACTTATGGGTTCCCATAGATAAAATGTCCATTAAAAGTCAAGGAACGCCGTTTGGTTTTCATTTTCCGGTAGATTAGCCGCACTAGTGCTGTGCGGTTTGCATCAAAAGTAAATCATTTAAAAACGACATGTTCAAACGTTTCATTAAAGTCGGGTTATAATACTTATTGGTCCCCATAGATAAAATGTCCATTAAAAGTTAAGGAACGCCATTTGTTATTTATTTTCCTGGAGATTAGCCGCACTAGTGCTGTGCGGTTTGCATCAAAAGTGAATCATTTAATCGACATACTCAAACGTTTCATTTAAACTCAGGTTGATGCAATGAATATTAATCAAAAGAATACTTCCTAATGGAAATATTAACGGAATTGCTTACAACCAATGCCGTACAATTTATGATCTTGTTTGTCTCAATCAATAGAAACGTGTGAAGTTTAATGTGGTTTGTAAAACTATAATAATCAGTTGAAGTTACAAAAGGAAATTGAGTTATCGCTAAGTTAGAAGATATATTTTGACAAGACCGAAGACAATCACATGTCACATCGACCATCATTCAGCAAATGCATTTTAATATATATTTCTTTATTGAAGCTTGATCTTTACTGGATTACCTTTATCATGGAAGAAGACCTAGCAACCACAGAAGACGGTTACCATATTAAAGATGAAAACATTTTCTATAATCGATATTCCGCGGATAATATTGTCAATATTTTTCTTCTCGTTATAACTTGTATTACCTGTGTTGTTGGAGTGGTTGGTAACACTCTTGTGATCGGGGCGGTACTTACCTATAAACCTCTTCGTCGTCTTGGTAACGCTTTTATTGTCAACCTGGCGATAGCTGATTTGTGCGTATCTGCGTTTGTGAACTATTTCGGGATTATTGGAGTTTTGACACATGGCGAATATTTCTATGAAAGGATAGTCCTCTGTGAGTTAATTGGCGTGGTTTGTATCACTAGGTAAGTTGAAAGGTTATAACTGTGAGATGAACATTTTAAGTTATGGGAAAAATCAATAAAAGTTTTAAATGTAAAGTGTCACCAAATGTCTCCTGTAGTTACCATTAAAGATGCATGGTATGTATACAGGACTATATGGTACCTGAGCTCAGTACCTAGCCAAAACGAATCATGTAGGTGTACAGAAGTTGTAACCGAACCAATCCACCCCAATCCTCCCAGGGTCTTTTGAATAAGTTGCGGCTACTGGCATTAAACGAAACTTGACCATTCTCTGTGACGTCCGATAATTCCAGGGCGCTCTGAAGGAACCTCATCTGTGAGTTAATCGGCGTTGTTTGTCTCACTAGGTAATATCACAGACGAAAAAAAACCCAGAGAACTCAAAATTCGGGCAAAAGTTGTTGAAAAATTCGGGCTGCCTCGGGACACTTACTATTTGACTGTTATCTTTCTTCAAACAACATGTTCAAAGGCCCTCCAGACTGCCCATGTTATAATATACATAGCTATAGTCTCCTTTTGTAGGTTCAAACTTGAAAATCCATCTCCATTAACATTAATGACAGCAGCCACACAGAGGTGGGCCTATTAGTAATCAGAAAAAAAAATATCGGAAAATCTGATTTCCTCACACCCTTAAAAACAGTGACGCGGGGGCGGGGGTGGTTCATCCGGATACCAGCCAGGGGCGGCTCTATGCCAAAAATAAGAGTAACAAAGAGAAATATAATAAGATAAGATATAATATAATAAGAATGATAATTAATAGTTCAAAGCTTTGCCAAAGATAGCGTCAGTTTGCTTCCAAGCAACCTTACACAAACAAAAATTTCTCAACGGGGGAGGGGATTGCCGTCCTGGGGAAGGTGTCTAAGGGGAGGGGTGTCCCCTCCCATTAAATCTCTCCCCAGTACAGCATCACTTGCACTGAGTGAGAAAGGAACGACCCGCGTCGGGTGCCAAGTATTCTAGGTACGCCACTGCTTACAAATGACAATTTCAATAAAAATCATACTCGCAACCGGCATCAGCATGTGTCCTGTGGCTCGTGTAGTAATTTTCGCAAATTCTAGAAAGGTTTCAAAATGCGGGAAAAAAAACTTTCTGCCCCCCCCCCCCTCCTCTGCAAAATTGGAACGGTCCCATACTCCTATGAACGTACTAAACAGAAATACGTTACGTCGGATGCACTTACGTGGCGATAAGAAGCCGACGTTCGAAGTACAATAAACAGACAATTTTCCTATCCTATTTCCCGCAAACTAAAACCGCAGTCACCCGCAGTGACAGGATTTCAAAGGTGTGTGTGGTGTGTGGCCGGGATGGGGGGGGGGGGGTTAAAAGCACATCACGCGAATCATGCGGCAAGGATACTATAAAAAGGGGGTATCGCCCTGGGTCGCCAAAGCCGAATCCCACGTAAGGGAAAAAAGTGAAAAACGTTAAAGACGTCATATTGTGCGTCTATGATGAGCTATACACGCAATATTGTGCTAATAAATATGCTTGATTTGTGTGTGGTGGGGGGGGGGGGTGGGGAGGGGTGGTTCGATAGGCGCATGTGCACGCCACTGAGAAAGCGGGATGAATAACCACCTTTTGTTTCCGTTTTGTTTCCGCTAATTCCAAATAAAACTTTTGTGCAATAGAGAAAGCTTAAAGTTGTTAAGCAAAGCATATGTCGTGAATACAACGCAACATTGCCAAAATAATGATTGCGCTCATTGTACTTGCGTGTTAGAAACAATTGCACGTTGACGAAACACAACAAGGTCCGACATAGTACATTTCCAATATGACAAATTTTTGGCACAATTGTTCATTTACTTGTCATACTCATTTATAATTATTGTTTCTCTCTCTCTCTCTCCTTTTAGCTGTTCGTGTTCTGTGTGGACTGTGGCCGCTATCAGCGTGAACCGATATGTGGCAATCTGCCATAGGATTTACTATCCACGACTATTCAACCGCTACACCATGATGGTAATTATACCATCGCTCTGGGGAGCCTGTTTTCTAATAGATTTACCCAATTTACTCGGTTGGGGACGTCACTCATTCGACGCTAAAGCAATGCTATGTACCTATGATTATACGTATTCATATTCCTACACGGTCTTCTTCGTGGGAATAGGATTTATCTTACCGTTGTCGGTTCTGGTGATCAGTTACGCGAAAATATTTGCATATGCAAGAACAGTGATGAAAGAGATGAACGACATGATGACTCAGCAGAATGGACAGACAAGACAGGCGATACGGAGCACTGATAAAAAGTTATTAAAAACAGTTCTGATAGTTGTTGTCGCGTTTTTTACCGTCTGGGCTCCTTATACGGTAATATCATTTTTCGATCCGCGAGGTACTTGGCCCCGCCCAATTTACGTATGTGCTATCCTATGTATGCACTCTAGTTCTTGTATTAACAGTATCCTATACGCTACGACCAATGAAGTATTCAGGAAAGGCTACGTGAATTTCCTTAAAGTAACGTGCTGTCTGATGTGTTGCAAGCTAAAAGGGGACATTTCGGACAGTGAATTTAGCAACACCGTTACAGAAGTCAACAGACATGGTACATCGCAGCAAATGAAGATAAAAGTTGCTGTCGTTCAGCTTTCGAGCGCGCAAAGTCATTCGCAGTAGTAGTCTCACTCACCACTACGCTTAGCACAATTAAATTGCTGCGACGCGTTTGGTTGGCCTTGGGGGTTGTATATCGTCCAAACTTTATGCGTACAGAAATGGTACGTATACCAAAACGATAATGGCACAGCGCTTTAACAATATGCTAATGCATAAAGAAAAATTATGTTATTATAGTGGAGAAATGCACTGACTGAACAACCACAACCAGACATTAAGAGATTTGATATAGCGCATTGGCGCTATTAATACAGACCTATACTGTATAGGCCTATACGTGATTCCTGATTAATATATCTAAGCCAAATTGTTCGGGATCAGTTTTTCTCGTATTGTGAATTTTTTCTGCATGACAGATAAGATAGGGGCCTAGTTTTTTAACAAAATTTACCCGAGAAAGAGCTTGGGCAAGAAAACCAAACAACTTGATCCACTATCGACCACAGTATCCTTACTACGAGACTGTAACCGTATATAACCATGGCGATGTTTCGGAAACACAAAGATTCTGTGAATAAGAGTCATATAGAGCGAGACTACAATACAGAAAACACCATATAGATGGCTTTTTCACATGGAAACGACTCGGATTATGTAAATATTGCATTTAGACTGTAATTACAACTTATGACACCGCTACGCTTGAGAATATTGTTAAATTGCTAATAAAGGTTAATATCATTGTGCAGAATTTGGTATTTAAATGATACAAGTTACCAATAAGACATATAAATGTGTAGTTTCTGGTTTATGTAAATACCCTCTCATGTATTCGTAATGCATATATCGATAGGGATATTTATTGCTTTTAAAAACTGCTCTCATAAAGATACTGACATATGTACCTCATAACAGAAATAACACCATCAAAAGTCTGAGACTAAACTGGCCGATTCGGAACTGAAGTAGTTGGATTTCATTTTTCATGCTTTTATTTATTTATTTACTTGCTTTCATAAACCACAGAGTTGGCGGGAGGCCAATCGACCTTGCTTTATTAAATTTGAACAAGTAATCGGTTTAACTAGAGTAGTTTGTTACTGAATTATGCCAAAAACATCGATATTTGTGTTAATAAACCTCACAATTTGGGATTATTGGAAAGAGTGGTACGGAATTCGTGTTCATTTCCCCTTTAAATGTGAGTAAATTAAACTTATTACATGGAAAGAAAAACAACAGAAACAAGTTGATAAATGCTTTGTCTTCATTTTTACAATGTTTATTTTTTGTAATGGAGATGGGTTTCCAAGTGCTTGACCTAAAGAATTCAACCACTTAACTTGAATAATGATGGGTTTTCCAAAGTGCTTGATCTCAATTATTGAACCACTTAACTTGACTAATGATGGGTTTTCCAAAGTACTTGATCTAAAGTATTGAATCACTTAACTTGACCTAATGATGGGTTTTCCAAGTGCTTGATTTAAAATATTCAACCACTTAACTTGACCTAATGATGGGTTTTGCAAAGTACTTGATCTAAAGTATTGAATCACTTAACTTGACCTAATGATGGGTCTTCCAAGTGCTGGATCTTAACTTGACCTAATAGTGGGTTTTCTAAAGTGCTTGATCTCAATTATTGAATCACTTAACTTGACCTAATAATAGGTTTTTCAAGTGCTTGATCTAAAGTATGCAAACACTTAACTTGACTAATGACGGGTTTTCCAAGTTCTTGATATCAATTATTGAAACACTTAACTTAACCTAATAATGGGTTTTCCAAGTGCTTCATCTAAAGTATTCAACCGCTTAACTTGAACTAATGACTGGTTTCCAAGTGCTTGATCTCAATTATTGAATCACTTAACTTGACTAATTAATGATGGGTTTTCCAAAGTGCTTAATCTCAATTATTGAATCACTTAACTTGACTTCATGATGGGTTTTCCAAGTGCTTAATCTCAATTATTGAATCACTTAACTTGACCTAATGATGGGTTCTCCAAAGTGCTTGATCTGGATTATTGAGCCTCTCAACGTGGCTTATAATGATGGCGCTTGTTTCAGTGTCAACACTGTTAACATTCTACCTTGATAATATTTTTTTTAAATACAAAGAGAAAGTAAAAAGTTTCAGATCCTAATGTCACTATGACGTCACAGAAATGACAACTGCCGGACACGAACCTTTAAACTAGAATATAATCCCAAACGGAACAAGATTTTAATTTGCTGTTTTTATATGGGCGGGGGGGGGAGTTGTTGCTCTTGAAGATGTCTTTCAGATCAGCCAACGATGGGCTGGGTTTGTGTCCCCTTTAAAATATATTACGTAACATATAAAATGAGTTTATTACTTAGGCTCACCTGAACTCAAACTCGGAAACGTATGGAACGTGTACGTATGGTACGTATGGTATGTATGGAACGTATGGTACGTATGGTACCTATGTTACGTATGGTACGTATGTTACGTATGGTACGTATGGTACTTGTGGTACGTATGGTACGTATGGTAAGTATATGGTACGTAGGATATTAATGGTACGTATGGTAAGTATGGTACGTATGGTATGTATGGAACGTATGGTACGTACGGTACGTAGAATACGTATGTTATGTATGGTATGAATGGTACGTACGGTACGTTTGTTACGAGACGACTTTCAGTCCCGCACTCTTTGTGTAGTTTTAAACCCATTCCAGGTTTTGGAGCCATCATTGAGGACGAATTTTAGACAGAATATAAATTGACACATTTAATAACATTTAAGTGCAAATAACCGCCAAATCTGAAGCGACGTGCATTCGTTCCGTTTTAGAGAAATTTCTAAAGAAAAATATGGTTACTGCGCCTTCATTTCATCAAATGAGCAAATTTGATCAGCTACAAATAAAACCATTTAACGAAAACTATCCAGGTATGTACACGAACTACAAACATAACGGGTTTATGTGGTGTTAAGTCAATTTATGGAAATTGAGTCACCAAAATAAATACTGTTATGGCTTTAATAGATGTATAGGATCGTTAAAACCATTAGTAGATCTTGATCTAAAATATTGAATCACTTAACTTGACCTAAATGATGGGTTTTCCAAAGTGCTTGATCTGAAATATTGAGCCTCTCAACGTGACTAATAATGATGGCTCTTGTTTCAGTATCAACCACTGTTAACATTCTACACGCGCATACACACACGAAATCACCATCGCACATGTTCATACATTCGGTGGTATAAGGAATCTATAATCGTGTATGTATACACGCAGTAACCGTGTATGTACACCGTGTATGTATACACCGTGTATGTACATAACCGTGTATGTATATAACCGTGTATGTAAATAACCGTGTATGTATACACGCAGTTTGGATTCACATTATGACCCACGAGGAGAGAGGCTAACATATTCGCAATCAACATAACCGAAGAATGAATTAACACAGTATAATCTCACAATTTCAGATTTATAAGTTTTTATTCAGTATTTCGCTAACGGTTGTTTCATGTAAACCTTATATCTAGACGTTTAATACTTGTCTAGACTCTAGAGCGTCCGTGGCAATAGACATTCTCTAAGACTTCCGTTCATATTTGTTTCCCTTTTTCCTCTGACTGCGAACAAATAATAATCCTAATCATACTATTGGCAATCATGTGTCTTGGAAGAACATATTAGCCTCGGCCATTGATGCATGACATTATCGATTGTCCTATATGAATAATTAACATTTACCTTCAAAAATACTCCATTCATCAAATTTAACTGATGCAAGTATAAAACTGTACACTGGAATCGATTGTATTAAAAACGCTTGGATTCTTGATATAAAGGATACTTTTAATCCATATTTTGTTTGAGTTTTCTGGCTTACATAAAACCATTGTCTATCTGATGGCTAATTGCAATGCATCACGTTCTCATATCTAGCCCTGCATAGTCACATTGATTTTATTTTTCTTAGAAAGCGCTTAAAAATTGCCAAGCTTTTAAAAATGATGTTTTTAAAAATCTTTCGACGTGAAGAATGAGTTGCATGATTTGCAAATAGTCAATACCGATATAAACTTGTCATTATAGGATGAGACGTTTAAAGTTATAACGAAATCTGAAGGCCTAAAGACAATACTACTTTTAGGAAGCTTGTCTGAATAAAAAACAGTCGATCATTACCACTCCCAGATTTACGGATGGTTTCCTTGGTGACATTAATGATATAATGTTCTTCAGTTATGCAGTTAACTTAGGTGGAAGAGTGCATTTGCTATGTTCAATATCAAACATTGCATGTCTTCCGTATATATGAAATTGTACGTGGGGAATTTGCTATATGCAACAACACTAAGACGATCATAGTCATAGTGCAGCTCGAAAATGTTACAATCGCTTAATCAGCTTTCACGTTCATTATTAATGGTAACATAGGAGTGTTAGCTCAGTGGTTAACGCCGGTGCCTTTCAATCATAAGGTCCCCGGTTCGAGTCACTCCAAGATTAATGTATGTCGTACAGTTACAGATTTGTTAACAATTGACAATCATGAACGTTAAATATGAATCTAAGAGACTGACTTCGGTCAGCTTGCTGCTTTGATAAGGCCAATGATGCCTTCTTCGCGAGTTCCTGCGTGTAGGAGGATCTAAAATACATACAAACTCTATCCTCATTGGGCGGTTCTCGCATTGATCGCATCAGCTCCTAAGTTTGCCAGTAGTACTGACTCTGTATGTTCCTTTAAACTAGAAATCAATTTTTATATCACTATGCCTTCATGTTAACATTTTCTTTCACTGCAGTATTCAATCAGTGACATTTATAAATGTTTGCAGGCCTATACTCCCTCACCAGACAAACCTATGAAGGAAATGGTTGTGACCTTTTTGGTTAACAGTAACTGATATAGAAACAAGAGCCCAACGGACACTATGGTGTTTATAACTATTTATATTTAAACTGGAAATAAATAAATGAAATGGTTGCCATTTTAACAATTTTCTGTTAAGCCCAGCCCACTCATTAATATTCAAGAGATGGGAACTAAAACTAATAGAGCACATCTAAACATCTTGGGGCATCTACCTACCAAGTATGACATTGATTCAACTTATGTTTGTTGATATATCGTGTGTACAAGCTGTTTGCCACGGTTTCCCATTAAGCCCCACCCACACGTGAATACTAATGAGGTAAAAGTTGTTGTTGCAATGAACATGTACACACTGTGTACTTACATCAACATACCAAGGATGAACTAAGTCGGACATACGGTTGAAGAGATATTGCCATTTTAAGGCCCGCCCACTCATTAATATACATGAGATTAGAACCACAACAATGGCGCACATCCACAGCTATTAAAAGTAAGAGGGCAAGGGGGGGGGGCAGGAAATGGGTGGGGTCTGGGTCTTCACAAATAGAAAATTAGTTTTATAGATGCTATACGGTATCCCAAAATGGCACATTGCAAATTTAAACTATTTAATGACTCCCAAGTATTTGTGTTTTGTTGAATGTACGAATTTCAGCGTTTTATCATAATTTTGACTTATAAAGTCAAATTTTCGAGAGTTTTTGTCGATTTTGTAAAAGTAGACAAAAGTAGACAAAGCCTTTTATCAGGAATATGAAAAGAAAACTGATCAGTTGATTGTATGGCGCCCTCTAATAGATAAAGTGAGAAGACAGATCCCCTTCCCCCAAAGTGGAGTAGCTGCACATTATTCCTTTCCCACCCCTCCCACACCCCTCCTCCTCCCCAACCTTCTGTACCTACGCCTATGTAGTCATACTTGAAGTGGACTAACGTCATTGCGTGTCTTGAGATCTTCACCTGCTCTCAAGTAGAAAAAAAATAAATGTCAGGACCTTCCCCTTCCCTCCCACACCCCCTCTCCCTCCCCCACCTTCTGTTCCTACGCCTATGAAGTCATGTTTGAAGAGGACTAACGTCACAACGTCACATTGATTTTATTTTTCTTAGAAATCGCTTAAAAATTGCCAAGCTTTTAAAAATGATGTTTTTAAAAATCTTTCGACGTGAAGAATGAGTTGCATGATTTGCAAATAGTCAATACCGAAATAAACTTGTCATTATAGGCTGAGACGTTTAAAGTTATAACGAAATCTGAAGGCCTAAAGACAATACTACTTTTAGGAAGCTTGTCTGAATAAAAAACAGTCGATCATTACCACTCCCAGATTTACGGATGGTTTCCTTGGTGACATTAATGATATAATGTTCTTAAGTTATGCAGTTAACTTCGGTGGAAGAGTACATTTTTCTATGTTCAATATCAAACAGTACATGTCTTCCGTATATATGAAATTGTACGTGGGGAATTTGCTATACGCAACAACACTAAGACGGTCATAGTGCAGCTCGAAAATGTTACAATCGCTTAATCAGCTTTCACGTTCATTATTAATGGTAACATATGAGTGTTAGCTCAGTAGTTAACGCCGGTGCCTTTCAATCATAAGGTCCCCGGTTCGAGTCACTCCAAAGATTAATGTATGTCGTCCAGTTACAGAGTTGTTGACAATTCATAATCATGGACGTTAAATATGAATCTAAGAGACTGACTTCGGTCGGAATGCGGCTTTGATAAGCCAATGAGGCTTTCTCGCGAGTTCCTGCTTGCAGGAGGATCTAAAATATATACAAACTCCATCCGCATTGGTCGGTGCTCGCATTGATCGCATCAGCTTCTAAGTTTGTCAGTAGTACTGACCCTATATGTTCTTTTCAACTAGAAATCATTTTTTATCATTTGATCATTTGAATGTATGGCGCTCTCTAATAGATAAAATGAGAAGACAGGTCCCCTTCCCCCAAAGTGGAGTAGCTGCACCTTATTCCTTTCCCACCCCTCCCCCACCCCTCCTCCTCCCCAAGCTTCTGTTCCTACGCCTATGTAGTCATAATTGAAGTGGACTAACGTTATACCGTAGCTTGAGATCTTCACCTGCTCTCAAGTAGAAAAAATGTCAGGACCTTCCCCTTCCCTCCCACACCCCCTCCCCACCTTTTTTTCCTACACCTATGTAGTCATGCTTGAAGATAACTGACGTCATAATGTGTCTTGAGATCACATGCTCTCAAATTGGAAACAAACTGTCAGGACCTTCCATCACTGGCAGACATATTATCTTTAAAATAAATCGTAGTGTACAGTTTATAAATATCTAAAAATTTAACAGTTGAAAATTCTTCGAAATCATTTCAAAAGTATCAAAATCTAGCACCATTTTGTTTACTAGCACCCTCTTTGTTTACCAAAATTTCTCAAATGCAAAGGGCTTCACCCTTCTTCCTCCAAACGACATACATCTTACATCCCTCCCCCTCCGGCCCGGCTCGCCTAATTTTTATTCCTAGGACGAATAAGGGTTTCAGGTTTTTCAGGAATTGACAAATTCTTTGAAATCAGAGTTAGGGTTTAGAAAGTGGGTTAGAGATCCAGATTCTATGAAAATGAAGGATTGTCGTTCATAACCTGGGGTCAAAACTAGGAAAAAGATTCAGAACATGTTTTTTTTTTAAAAAGCGTCACATGTTTGGAATCCAGGGATTTGATTGGCCGATGCCCACGTTCGTCCTGGGAAAAAAAATACGCGCCCGGCTCCCAATAACAAAAATGGTGGTTGGGCCCCTGAATGAGAAAACATGAGAAGGATAGAGAAGAGAGGATGGTGGAATCATTATAAGTCATTTTTCTTTCATTGATATTAACTGTAACTTGTAGGATTATAAATTCATATTAGTAACTATACCATTTGTAAATTTTACATATCATTACCAACACTACTAAAAGTGCACATATAATTTAGATCGAATATTTTACTACACAAACAGTCCACATAGAATTAATTCAGTCCCTGAGAAAATACGTTCATATTAAATAATGGAGCATGATATAAAACAGTACTTTGTTTCTCATAGTAATATGTGCCAGCAACAGTGAGTTCTGCTGACACTGATCCTTAATTCAGAAGGTGATCCAGTAATTAGGATGTTAATGAAAGGATCAACATCTCAAGCTCACTTGATCCCTCAAGTTAGAACAAGATAATTCACTGTTTAGTAGGCTAACTTATGGGATCAGGTATTGCAAGTTATTATCAAGATGATCCACCACTGAGTATGCTAATTAAAGGATTAACGCCTCAAGCCATTGAACCAATCCCACAAGTTTGAGCAGGATCATCCTTTCCTGAGCATGCTAGTTAATGGATCAAGTATTTAATGTTACATCAAGATGATCCACTACTTAACATGCTACTAAATGGATCAACAACATCTCAAGCCAATGAATAAATCCCTCAAGTTTCAGCAGGATAATCCTTTCCTGAGCATGCTAGTTAATGGATCAAGTATTTAATGTTACATCAAGATGATCCACTACTTAACATGCTACTAAATGGATCAACATCTCAAGCCAATGAATAAATCCCTCAAGTTTGAGCAGGATAATCCTTTCCTGAGCATGCTAGTTAATGGATCAAGTATTTAATGTTACATCAAGATGATCCACTACTTAATGTGCTACTTAATGGATCAACAACATCTCAAGCCAATGAATCAATCTCTCCAAGTCATAACAAAATGATCCATTCTTGAGCATGAAAATTAAAGGATCATGCATTTCAATTCAAGTTATATCAAGATGATCCACTACTTAATATGCTACTTAATGGATCAACAACATCTCAAGCCAAAGAATCAATCTCTCAAGTCATAACAAAATGATCCATTCTTGAGCATGAAAATTAATGGATCATGCATTTCAATTCAAGTTTAATCAAGATGATCCACTACTTAATATGCTACTTAATGGATCAACAACATCTCAAGCCAAAGAATCAATCTCTCAAGTCATAACAAGATGATCCATTCTTGAGCATGAAAATTAAAGGATCATGCATTTCAATTCAAGTTTAATCAAGATGATCCACTACTTAATATGCTACTTAATGGATCAACAACATCTCAAGCCAAAGAATCAATCTCTCAAGTCATAACAAGATGATCCATTCCTGAGCATGAAAATTAACGGATCATGCATTTCAATTAAAGTTCAATCAAAAGGATTCACTTCTTAGCATGTTCATAAAAGGATCAACATCTCAAGCCAATGAATCAAAGCCTCACGTCAGAAGAAGATAATCCCTTGTTGTGCATGCTGATGAATGGATCAAGCATCGCAAATTAAAACAATCAATGATTGAATATTGAATGGCAGTATTTATGCTAAGGTTCAAACTAATGTATTAAACTACCCAGAAGTCTACAAATATTTCATCGTATGCAGCATAAGCCGACCAACTGACACTAATTTTTCAATGCAAGTTTTACAAAATTTAGAATAATATCTGAATTACAAATGAACAATGTTAATTATTCCAATGAAACATTTCAACAACAAAAAACGTCAATGAATGAAATAAGATAATAAAGTTTACAGAATCATACAAGTAATTGTTCATCCATGAAATATAATTTAATAAACCTATCAAATAGTAAAGTCAATACAAACACTAGTTACTGTGATTTTTGGACAGAAATGAATTCTTTAATAAACCAATATATTTCCCTAATCAGTACTTCATTAAAGTATCAATCACTTACTCACAGTATGGAGGCGAGCCCACTTGTGTTGACTCACTTGAGGGTCAAATGATACCAAATCAACCGTGGTGGGCCTATAATCTACCATAAGGGGGAGTTTCACGACCCAATGCTGCTGTTCTATTCACCAAACCTACACATCTCTCCTACAGTGTACATATATTGCTGTTCTATTCACCAAACCTACACATCTCTCCTACAGTGTACATATTGCTGTTCTATTCACCAAACCTACACATCTCTCCTACAGAGTACATATTGATAATTCTTTGTTACTTTCATACATACCTCCAGACAACCAAGTTAGCTGTTTTGACAACCAAACAGTAAGATATTGTAGGGATTTATGAGGGGATATACTTTAGATTATTTTCATGTTACCTTTTAAAGGAAAAAAAACAACCATAAATTTGGAACAATTTTTTAACAAACCCATTGCATGAATCTTAAATTTAACAGTCTCTAATTGATCAAGATGTTTGTCCAAATTTTACAAGGTTAGTCAGTAATGTAAAAAGAAATGACGTATGTATCACAAATATTGATAAAAATATGTAAAAAAGATCCAAAACAAAAAATAAGCAGTTTGGACCAATCAATCTCATTTCAAGAAAATGCAAGATACATAAGTACCTAACAAAGCATAATACAAAGCAAACTGAGAATGCAGTAATTGAGAGGAGATAGGTAAGCTTGCAGCATAGGAAATATGAAAAATTAAGTCAAATATAACATTATTATGGGTTAAATTTATCAGGTAACTGACGAAAAAGGAATATAATCGAGATAAAATATATAATAAACATAATGTGAAATTTGCAGTCAATTACATATACATGTCCGTTTCCAAATAACAAAAATTGCAAAGTTGATATATTTCATAACAAAGGAACTTGAAGCCCAAAACAGGAGGTCATAGATAAAAACTGATAAAACTGTATTTTTGTTTTTAATGTTTTATTTATTTATTTATTTTGTATTGTTTGTTTTATGTTATTATATCCAATTTTCTCCTTTGGAGATGGACTTGATAACATTCACCGTACTCATGCTTAGTTTGTTAATTTCACATCTCGTTCAGGTGAATTCTTTTTCAGTCCAAAGTGAGTAAAAAATAAAATGAAAAATTGGGAAAAAGAGGAGGGGAAATCCCCATATTTGAAAATAAGACAGTTCAAAACAAGTCATTATAAATTAAATAATTAAATAATTATGGAGCAGTTTTCCACATTGCTATTTAAGATGTGATAATAGTACTAATATGAAGGGGAAATTATATATCTTTTGTGCAATGTCAAGTCTGGAATCTCGCAAAATTATTAATGACGAGGAATGAGATTAATTTTAATAAATATCTAAAGGTTGCTGTCTTACATATAATGAATAAGTATAAAAGGGGACACACCCCAACCATCATTATTATAACTATATTATAATAGAAATACCTGCGACCAACCAATTCCACAAGCGGCTAAGAAAAGTCTTTATCCATGCAAGAGTTATCACAGTTTTTTTAGTACTTTGTGAATTATAGCCAAGTTACATTTCTAATACTGAAATAAAAGTTCAATATTTTTTGAAATTTCAATGTTAATTTTAATCTGGTTTACAATGATACTATGTCAAATGTCCAGACCTGCAAATCTTCAAGATTGAATTAAATTCTTCCACTTAACCTACTCTTGAACCTTCATTTGGGCATGTGCCTTAGTTCAATCGATGATCTTATTCTACCAAAAAAGACTTGGATGGTTTGAGAATATTGCCAGCCCAAATACAAAATGTTGCCTGAAGTTCATCCATGTCCATATGGGATCTATCTCTGACCCTTTCGAACAATCTTCGAACTCTTCCACGAGACGTTCGAGTGAAAATCTCAACATTTTCAATTGCCATAGCGACTGAAGAATAAAAGCATATCTAATTTTGACATGTTACAAAGTAGCCATTAGTACTAGTTAAATTGGTGGACATATTTGGTATTTTGAAGAATTTTTAAACAATTTATCAGCAATTATTTTTCAAAGCACACATAATTGAGGATTTTCCACACTTGCAGTTAGAACATTCATATATTTCAACACTTGAATTTGTTCACCAGACTGCCCAAGCAATCCTTACAAAAACAAATTCAAACTCCTTTCTGAAGGTCAGCTGTTTAATAAGCTCTGGCTGCTACTGATTGTTAAGACAGTTGGCCGATTGGTGCGTTGTCCAGCCACAGATCGTGGCTGAATTGATAGAGGCTGCTGGTTAATAAAACAGGTCACCGATTGGTGCATGGTCCAGCCACAGATCATGGTGGAATTGAGAGGCTGCTGGTGATTAAGACAGTTCGCCGATTGGTGCGTAGTCCAGCCACAGATCGTGGAGGAACTGATAGAGACTGCTGGTTATTTAGACAGGTCGCCAATTAGTACTTAGTCCAGCCACAGATCGTGGTGGAATTGATAGAGGCTGCTGGTTATTAAGACAGGTCGCCGATTGGTATGTAGTCCAGCCACAGATCGTGGAGGAATTGATAGAGTCTGCTGTTTGTTATTAAGACAGTTCGCCGATTGGTGCGTTGTCCAGCCACAGATCGTGGAGGAATTGATAGAGGTTGCTGGTTATTAAGACAGGTCGCCGATTGGTGCGTAGTCCAGCCACAGATCGTGGCTGAATTGATAGAGGCTGCTGGTTAATAAAACAGGTCACCGATTGGTGCATGGTCCAGCCACAGATCATGGTGGAATTGAGAGGCTGCTGGTGATTAAGACAGTTCGCCGATTGGTGCGTAGTCCAGCCACAGATCGTGGAGGAATTGATAGAGACTGCTGGTTATTTAGACAGGTCGCCAATTAGTACTTAGTCCAGCCACAGATCGTGGTGGAATTGATAGAGGCTGCTGGTTATTAAGACAGGTCGCCGATTGGTATGTAGTCCAGCCACAGATCGTGGAGGAATTGATAGAGTCTGCTGTTTGTTATTAAGACAGTTCGCCGATTGGTGCGTTGTCCAGCCACAGATCGTGGAGGAATTGATAGAGGTTGCTGGTTATTAAGACAGGTCGCCGATTGGTACGTAGTCCAGCCACAGATCATGGAGGAATTTATAGAGTCTGCTGTTTGTTATTAAGACAGTTCGCTGATTGGTGCGTTGTCCAGACACAGATCATGGGGAATTTATAGACTCTTCTGTTTGTTATTAAGACAGTTCTCCGATTGGTGCGTTGTCCAGCCACAGATCGTGGAGGAATTGATAGAGGTTATTGCTGACGGAGACCTGTAGGGAGAGAATACTGTTTAAAAATGAAACGTGTAATTGCTGCATATGTAGCATACAATCAACATTGTACTAAATTGCATATTTAAAGCAGACTGTATTACAATGTAGTACAAGGGTTCTCAACAGCTTGATTTTTTTGGCTAGTTTTGCTCTGTCTACTTAAATTATCACTATTATGCAGTATCTATTTATTACAATTTTACTAGACCCAGGTGTTTAAAGTGCTCTGATATAGTCTTTCATGTAAAGCCATTTATAAATATATCTTATCATTACTTTTGCCTTACAATGAGAATCAGCTTTATACTTAACTACTTGTGGAAATATTTGCCAACATGTTAGAGAAATTTTTTCTTCTCTCTCAGAAACACTTTTATAATGGACTGTTTGTGTTTTCCTTTGTTTGTTTTTATTTCTCCTTCTTTTTTGTTTATCCTTTGCATTTTGTCAACTGGAATATGGGAATGTGTCCGTAGGTTTGACTCCTCAATTTGGTAAAGTTCACAAAGCATTAAGATGAGCCTTTCAGCAATATCCTCGAGTTTCACCCTCAAGGACAGCATACTTCACTTAGAATCAGAAAGACACTCCAAAAATTTCGGACATATTGAGGCTAGATTCGATAAGTTTGTTTGCGTAGAACTGGGTTGAAGCAATGTTGGTGGAAAAAAATAAGGCTGTGGATTGTAAAGTACACCAGTATGAGGTAACTAAACAAAACAAATGGCATTTTAATGCATTTATGACAAGAAAAAAAAGCAAAAATTAGATTTTGAACAAAAAAATTGGCAATTGCAATTGTCTTGTTTGCGAATTATGCCTAATCCTTGCAGCTAAAATCTTGCAATATATATATTTATACAACACCTAATTATATTCCGGCAATTTGATTGGTCAATTGCTCGTCGATTGCATGCAAAATCCGCTCTATTGCACGCTATGAAATAGAACCATGCGTTATACTTTTTGATAGCACTTTTTTCAATGGTAAGA
>JAIPMN010036124.1:3324-35304 GCA_020650975.1 Apostichopus californicus
TTTTCATTTCTCAATAAATGATAACAACATTCGTCATTTTACTCATTTATGCTATTCCCGCTTCCCTCATTGCACGAATTTGTTGGCTACCGTACCCTCGATCTCGGAACCGGAACCATGCATAGCCGTAGCATGCCGTATTGCCATTTTGCACGTGAGTGAGCGATATTCCGTGAGTGAGCGATATCGATGACGGCCGGGGAAATCATTGAAAGCAACGACAATGAGTGGGACAAAACGTCTCCGAAATGAGTGCAACCTCCAGGAATTCTTCCGGAAGAAAGTCGCTAAATTTACAGGTTGGTATATCCCTTTATCGTTAAGAATGACAAGAAAGATTATGTGGGCGGACTGAGTTACGTACGGACGGAACCGTCGGTTCGTTACTCACCCGTACAGGACATATAGCCGTGAATTGTACACAATTCCCGTACGCTAGCCTAAGCTCCACAAAATTAATCCCTATCGATTCGAACACCTAGCCTAGGCTAGGTAAATTGGGAATGTAATTTAAAATGAATGACATTTCAAGACCGATATTTCTTCTTTATGGAATTTGCGGAGTAAAAGAAATGAAAAATGACTCGGGGGTGTGTCACTTTACCTCGAATTGTCAGTCACAGCAGTGACTCAAAAAATGTGCGAATTACAGTAAGTCTTGACACAACAAAACACAGCTCTCATAACGAAATGTACATTTCATTACAGAAGATGTCACAGATGACCAGTGTGCCAGCCAAGGAGGCAACGGGGTATAGGTCCACGGCAGCGGCCGCTGAGGATGTAATAGAGATTCATGCCGAAGACGACACCACAACTGCGAGTACAAGCACACATGAAAGGTGAGATTGTCTCCTTTGTGATTCCTTGCCAGAGGCCAGATCTATGATGGTTTGCCAGGCATGTCATTGTGACGGTGTGCTACTTTATTGTATACATGAAAAGGCAAATGGAGAATGCGGATGTGTACGAAGTACAAACCAAGTCTCCGGATGCCTTAAATTTACCTAAAGGTTGAAGTTTCATCCACCATTTTATGCATTATACTTTTGGAATAGAGACATGCATTTCATATAATATGGATATTCCTCTTTGGTTTGCATCCAAGACGGAAGTGAAAACTTAGGTTGTGAAGGTGGCGGAAACCATGTACCAAATGTGTGGTCCAGTGGTTACAGCAGCTGTCTTTCAAATCAGGGGGCATATTGAAATCTTGGTTGGGTCAAAATTCTAGGGACGAAAGGCACTGTAAAGATGTCAGATATTTTGGTATTATTTCATTTACGCTCATATATTTGTTTCCATTATCATAGAGCATGTGAAGACGACATCTCCCGTGAAAAAGCCTGTGATGCAGAATGCTGCTCTGGGTGAGAATCTCCGTACCAGCCCAAGGATGATGCAGTTATCCTGTCCACAAAGAAGAGGGTGGGAAACAAGAACGAATTCCGCTCGTTCCAAGTGCAGTGGTACGAGAAATTCCCATGGCTTCATCTGTGTGCCACCAGAAGGAGAATATTCTGCTTCACCTGTATGTCCGCGATAAGCATCAACGTAGTCGCTGGAAATACACTGGTGGAAGCGAGTTTCACGGAAAAGGGCTTCGATAATTGGAAGAAGGCCCTTTCTTCATTCCAGCGACATCAGCAGAGTGACCTCCATAGATAAGCAGTGTTCAAGAAGATGCTGGCCGGGCATGGTGTGGATCGCTTGCTGGAGCATAAGGGCAGCATACTCCATTCCACAAGAAGGCAAATGCTGCTAAAGCAGCTGGACTGCCTGCGATTCTTGCTTCGCCAAGGACTAGGCATCAGGGGGCATAAAGAAGTTGAGGGAAACCTGAGGCAGCTATTAAAGTTGGTTGCAATTGACAACAAGGACATCAAGACCTGGCTAGACAGCAAGGACTATCTGTCTCCTGTAATCGTCAATGAAATGATTCAACTCATCGGCCATTCAGTTCTGCGGGATCTGCTCAGTGACATCAGAGAGGCTGGGATGTTCGCCATCATGGCTGATGAGACCAGTGACCTGAGCAACAAAGACCAGCTGTCGATATGCATCAGGTGGGTGGACTCTGGCTTGAAAATCCATGAAGACCTCATCGGATTTGTTCATGTGATTCACACTGATGCCGAAACCTTCAGCAAGACGATAAAGGATGTGCTGATCCGATGTGCTCTGCCACTTTCGCAATGTCGTGGGCAGGGGTATGACGGGGCTGCAAACATGATGGGTCACCTGAGGGGTGTAGCCGCTCGGATACGACAGGATGAGCCTGCAGCCATCCATGTGCACTGCTGGGCACATTGCCTGAATCTTTGCTTACAGGAAGCTTCACGAGCTCCACCACGGCGACTTGATGATGGAGGGCCGGCTCACATATATGCGACCCCTGAGGACTACTACCGCCATCTGTACTGTGAAGCCAGCGACCTAGTCATCGGTGAGATGGAACGTCGATTTTCCCAGGAGTCCTTCCAGATTCCAAGGGACATTGAGCAGACCTGCTCTCTGCTGCGAACTGGGACGGCACTGGACCCGAAGTTACACCAAGTCAACAGGTGGCTGATCAATACAAGCACGACATTGATTGCCAACGATTGCATAGGCAGCTGAACATGCTACCAGAGCTTATCCGTGTCGCAAAGCAGACTCCCGGAGTGCACCAGGGCCTAGTCAAAGTCACGAAGGTTCAGACAGTTGTGGACATTCTGCTAGAAGCCCCAGGGAGGAGGGCAGATGTTCAGCGAAGTTGCCAAGTTGGCCAGAATATTGATGACCATAATGGCTTACGTGAAGTGCCAAAAAGAGATGAAATAAAAGACCAACATTTGGCAATTGCAACAGAGAAGCTGGTGAAGTCTCCAAGCCGTTTGTACGCTCTGATGAGGGAAGGCATATCAGAAGCACACCTCGGTCTGCTCTGGCGTCATCTTTCTGTGGAACACGTGTCTTACATAATGGACTCACAGAGACCTACTCCATCAAGAGTTGTAGAAGCTCTTCGTACCGCAGATGACTTGAGACCTCAAGAAGAGTGTGTATTCTATTTCTTAACACAGTATATACGATCACTAGACACTGATGATCTTCTTAACTTTTTACTGTTTGCAACTGCATCAATCCACCTGCCAGAAGGAGGAATAACAGTGTCTTTTGTTGCCACCTGAAGACTGCTGCGCAGGCCAGTGGCACATACTTGCTCCAACACACTGGAAATCAGCACAGCATACAACAGCAGCCAAGAATTGAGCGGGAAATGATTTTGTATTTGAGAGATAAGTATTCCTACCAATACACACTTCCATAAACAGTCTCCCTTTCCATATCTCTTTGTTCATGTACGTGTTGACTTTTTTATTACATTTAACTCAGGGTTCCCATGCAGTAGCCATGACCTTCAGGTTTTAATGTTTCTTACATTCCATCCATTTGTGGCAACTATTTTTGCATAGACGATTTGATACTTTAAATTTTAGATTAACTTTTAGACGTCGATTCTTGCCCTCTTGTTTATTGATACATGTGTATTATAAAGAAAATGCTTAAAGGGTGTCAAATAAGTCTAAATGCTTTTTTTCACAAAGATGCAGAGGGGTTGCAAGTCACATTTGAAGATTACATTTACTAAAATTCATTTCACTTAATCTTAAGATATCAGTGTTTTATTCTTTCCAATTATTGATAAGTATCTGGTCTTTCCTTATAGTTTTTGTGTTTAGAATCAAGTACAATTTAACATAGCTTCCGTTTAATAATAATGTGCTTACAACTCAAATAGACAGGAGCAACTCACAAATGTGCTGAATTCCCAAAAAAGTCTCAACAAAAGACAAGTTGCAAACTGAGTGAACTGATTTTGATGAGCTATGTAATGACCCAAAAAGTCATTAACATCTACCTGGTAGTAAAGCCTCTCCTTTTTCAGCTACAGTATATGTTTGTAATGTCATTTGAGGTATATTGCTTGTATGTTATGAGAAATGTCATACATCTTCTTTACTTTTTGTTATCAATTACCATTGCTCTTTTATTTTATTGCTGTTCCATTTAACTGCAAGGATCACTATCATAGTCAAGGTAATCTCTATAACAAAGATTCTTGTATAAGCATTAATTATATTTCAGTGGTCAATTGTTTTCATAAAGACGAGAGGGACACAGACAGCTGTTATCGCAGAGCAATATATTCTACCAACACAGTGATAGTGTTGTTTTGTTCATACCGCAGACTCTCATTTCATTCAACATGAATTGATCTGTATTAGTTTGAACTTAATAATCTTTTTGTATTTAGACTTTAAATATGATACTTCACATTTTCTATGAAAGTTACATTGGCTGACCCAACTTGATATTACCAATGAAATACCTCTAACTGTGTGGGTTGTGGTTATACTTTTCAATAGTCCACATACCATTGCATACTGATTAACTATGTACGTTACCTGTACCTCTTTTGGACGTGTCTCCAGCTGCTTTTTACAATCAGTTGCATGTAAAGACATACTTCAAATTTCATTTAGGACAAATCTTATCATGATACCATAACAGAAATGTCTTGTTTTTAGGCCCTTACCACAAACTTATATTCCAACTTGCCAAAATATTCAAGTATGATTGGTGCATTTCAGGCTAACATTAGCCTTATGAAAGTCACTATTATTATGACTTATGAAAGTCAACATTAGCCTTATGAAAGTCACCTTTATCCATAAAAAATAAGAAAAGCAAAATAAGCACATAATTTCAGCAAATGTATTCTGCCTTACTCCTGATTTTTAGCTTTGCCTTTCTAAGATATGAATTTCACATATTATGTAAAGTATCAACAGTGATGTAATATCCCTTTTTTGTAACTCGGGTGTTTTCTTGCCTTTATAATAAATTTTGTTTTTAGTACAGACAATTTTTGTTTTTATCTTTCTCAACGTATATCGTACAGGTTTGCAAATCATTTTACTGACAACTTTTTGTTTTCATTGAAGAGAGCAAACCAATAAGTCCGAATTTTCGAAACATGACTTAAACTGGCTGTCGGCTGAACAAGTTACATTCAGTTCACCTTTCCACTGGTGTTGTCAAACATCACAAAGGATGTTTAGGAAGGGTAAAACAAGAGATTTGACAGGATCAGCTGATGTTTGACACTTGAGTTAGGGCGACTGCTTATGCCATTTTAAAGAGTTTGAACAAGATAATCGCTGAATTTTACACCATTACATTTCCATCATAACAGTCATTGACTACACCTTATGTTTCTGGCATGTGCATAATAGATTATTCCCATCTTTGAGCCTGCCTCTCCTTAAAATACTCAGATAGTAGTTATGAATACGGTAAGTGCCAAATGAATGAGTTGTATTTATTTACACTAGTCCTTTTTGTATTTGTTCAACATGAATGTAGTTCATAGTTCATACTGCCGTAGATTTCCACGACCCGTAAATGCTCAAAGCCCCCCCCCCCCCAAATAAAAGTCAAATGATTTTGCAACATCCCATATTGCTGACCAGAAATGACCACAAGTGCACAGGTATTGGAATATTAATTAATGCATGCCTATACATACAGTATAAAGTTGAAACGATATTTCACTTCCTAAGTGATCATATTTTTTATTATTTATTTATAATTGATCCAAGGGAACTTAACCTCTGAAAAACAATACCGATCAACTACTCACCAATGGCTACATACAAACAAATTTTCACTTCTTCAGATATGGCATTTACAAGGAGTTTAGACAACTCTGGTGACCTCCATTGAAAACAATAGGGATTATCTACTCACCAAGGGTTATCATCATTTGCAATTGAACCAACTTTTACTTATCGAGATATACAGTTTACTAGGTTTTCAGACTTATACCTCTGTTGACCTCAAATGACCTTTGACCTCCATGAAAAACAATAAGGATCATCTGCTCACCAAGGGTTATCTACAAAGCAAGTTTGAAGTTCAAGTAACTTTCACTTCTGGAGATATGGTGTTTAGAAGGTTTTGAGAGTTTGTCACTCTTGACCTCGAATGACCTTTGACCTCCATGAAAAACAATAGGGATCATCTACTCACCACGGGCTATCTACAATGCAAGTTTGAAGTTCAAGCAACTTTGCCTTCTTGAGATAGAGTGTTTACAAGCCGAGGCGTCACACACGCCATCACCATCACATAGATTCCTTCGGCAAGGATTAAAAAATGAAAAACACATTTGCAGCTTATCGCAACATTTCATTTAGGATGGTGACACATCTTCTGTATTTCAATTCGCTACCCTCCATTGGTGTTGTCCACTGCAATTCTCACAGTTGCTGCATTTGATCGTTGTCAAGACCTTCTATTGAGTGACTGTCAATACCATCCATGGATACAGTTCTTCCCACTGTTTGCTCATTGCCTTCTTCACCATTAGCCTCCAAGAGAGAACACAATTTTGCTTGTAGGTTGTCATCTTCCTCTTGAAACATCTCCCTTACTACTGTTGCTGTTGAGTTTGCGTTCTGTAGAAAACCATCCAGCCAAATTTGATGAGGTGTCCTACTTCGCTCTGTTGTAATATTTTGGCTGTTCCACTCATTTGTGAACTGTTCCTGGAGCTGATTGATTACATCCAGATACACAAATTTGAGTGCAAACATTTCTGTGGGGCTGTCAATGTGTAAGAGGTCACCTTCTAGTTTATAAAATTCTTTATAAAAAGTTGAAGTGACATCTTTGTCAACATCTCACCACAGACGCTCGATTCTTTCGTTATGTACTGACTGTCCAGTGATGTGGCTTTCCCGTCCACTTCCTCTTAACAAATTCATGAGAAGGGCAACATCAATCTTTTCACTGCCAAAGTCTGACCTGACACGGGAGGGAAGACCATACCTTTTTGCAGCTTGCACAAACGATCTCTGAACAACATCGGCCTGGTTAGTTGTAGAACAATTTAAGTACACAACCATTCGTGAATAACCGTCGATGCCACCATGTGTGACAAATCCCCATCTGTATGAAACAAAACAAATCTTCATATCATTTACAGTACTAAAACTTATGTTTGCAATCATGTCATGCGTTTCAGGTTTATTAGACATTTGGTTCTGTAATAATGGTGTTACAGGCAAAGCATCACAAAACAGTACAATAAACAGAAGGAACAAGAATGGAAAAATTAATTGAGGTTTTAATGACTTCATTACACTAGACTTCTGCTCGTTCACCAGAAATAGTTCTTAAAATATAAATGTCCTCAATAGCTTTTTGATCTACAAGTACACTATGGCATGGACAAAACACATCACTCTTCTGTGGCAAAACAGCCACAAAAGACAAAAGGGGTCATGTAGTCAATGTGATGCAACCACACACCAACTATGAGAAGTATCCATTATTACTCCCTTCAAATATTGTGTTTAGGTTTTCCGAGTTTGACCTCTGGTGACCTCAAATGTTGTGAATTGTTGTTCTCAGTTAGATGAATGTGACTCACGGAATTCATAGCCCAGCCAGTTCTCAGTTCTCAGACATTCTAAATGAACACACAAGATGACGAAATGTCTCGGTGAGGTAAATTTCCTCCAAGGTGGTAATCGAAAAGGTTTAAGAATTTTTACCAAAGGTGACCATATTTGAATATCTGGCACATTTGGGGCCAATACAGCATACCTTTAAGCTGGTTCAGCTGGGCTTAGGTGGGCTTGGGTTTGAAGCTGAGATTTTTGTGGTTAGAACAAGCAGGACTGACTTATAGCTTTGTGGGATTGTGACAAAACATTTTTTCCATGATTTCCTTAACCTTTTATCTGAAATTTTTTTCAGTTTTTGCTGGGCTGTAGCTGGGCTATTGTTGGGTTAACCCACAATGTGGAACCCAGTTGGCGCCCGACTGGGGGCTTCTTTGGACAAAAACTCTTCAGTTGATAAAATACTATTGCTTCAGAAAATTATAGTCTTAAGAAGGGTTTCTTGAACAAATATATCAAGAGTCAAGTACACCATGTTTTGGTATCTGGGCTGTAAATGGGCTAATGTCGGGCTTTCCGTTACTCTGGAGCCCAGCTGGGCCCCAAGCGGGGGCCAACTGGGTAAACATACTCTTATTTCATTGATGTTTATTTCTTACAAAATTCATGTTGTTGGCATTTTGTGTGGTATCGGGAGTTTTAAGTTAAAGGATAGGCTATGTGAATGCAGCTTAATGTTAATCTAACAATTTAGTTTAAATTTTTCCTGGGCTATTGCTGGGGTTTCCTACAATTTGGAGCACAGCTGGGGCCCGACTGGGCACTTCTTTGGTCAAAAGCTCTTCAGTTGATAAACCCGATTTTGTCAAGCTTGAAAAAAATAAACGAACAAAATTAACATGTTTGTATCTGGCTTAACCCTTACAAAAACTTCACACATGTTTCCTATATGAAACGGCTATTTAATACGTCATTTACAACAATCCCAATTCACAAAGTCACAAGTTTCATTGTAAGAAATGTTTACAAAAGAAATCATTGTTTATCTGGTTTGGCATCACACCTATTGTGCTATTGTTCGTTGGGCAGCTTAATGCACTGATCTATACACTTTCTAGTTCAATGTTTGTACACACTGTAGGTCTTTAGTTGTGTAGTGTGGGTCAGTCAGTTGACAACATTCTTTCTATACGGCTAGTAGCCAGTACGCGTTGTAGGGTCTGGGGGGCTGTTCGCGTAATTTTCATGTTTCTGTGTTTTGGAGGTTGTAAATTGCTCAAAAGAAGATTTCCTCCTGCGTTGTGACCTGTCGAGGCAAGATGATCTCCTTCTCTGAAGCATGATGCCTAGCGTTTTTGGATGTATCTATATATCAAGCAAGGCCATATATACTGTAGCTAGGCCTGTAGCGGTTAATTACCCCACGGACAAGTGAGTTTACAGAAATAAATGTGCGTCCTTTATGGTATTTTACAGTGTGTAGACTAAATCCGTGAAGGTATTAAAATTTAAGTTTTCTCATAGCTTTGTGTCCAAACAGTATCTATTGGTGTGTTTAAGCATCAGTCATCACCTACTGCCTTAAGGAGGATCTGAACAGAAACCGCCCAAATGAAAGAAGAGAATAGGCACCTAACTATATGCATATTACTTGCTTTTATGCCCATAGGGTTTACCCAAAAAGCAGCTGGAACCCACCTATAACCCAACCATAACCCAGATGGAGCCCGGTCGGGCTAGCCCAGTTGGGGCTCACCTAAGACCCACCTGGGCCCCAGTTGGGACAAACACGGCTTGGCCCTAGCTGGGGCCCAGCTGGGAATGTTGGCTGGGAGGTTGAAGGACTAACTGGCAGCAAGTTTAAAGAAAGTAATAGATTGTGAAAAAAAAATTTGCTTATGTGGGATTACTGTGGATAGGCCAACCTTGGAATTGTGTTCTTGTTTTTTTTCCACTATCTGGCCAGATAGCCAGGCCGGACTGGATATCCGGTGCATCCCTAGGCTTTACAACGAACAAGCCAATTGAATACATCGTGGCAGTCACCCGAGGACATTTTGACAGTGTGTAGTGTGAAGTCTAGCTTTTTAGATACCGAAGTGTTAGTCTGTTGATTTTTTAAAAGCACCACAGGGAATAATTTAGTGTTAAAATTTGGCCTAGCAGTTCGGAGTTTTTTTCAGTAATTAAGCGTAAAAACGTTGCAAACCCTGGGGTTATGCATGGAAAAAAAACTCCTACAGATTCTTCCATTTGTGTAGAAATTTGACCAGATTGTGTAGCAAAATGAGATGTGATACTGGATAAATTATTCCCTGAACGTCCATAGAGCGAAATTTAGACAAACCTAATGAGTTTCATATGGCCATCTATATGCCAAAGACTGTTGGGTGTTGGAACAAAGTAAGTTCTTCTGGCCACGGTCCTTCCCATCTACTGGCAGTTCCCACCGGATCAGCTGTAGGCAACATGGAGCGAAGTTTTTGCCGCGGGACCAGAATTCCTTGGCTCCTAAGGTATCCATTTACCATACACAGCATCCGAAAACTACGGGGGCAGCATGCAATTCCACCCTGGAAAAGACCAAAAAAGGTCCCGTAATTACATTGACGGGGGCGAAAAAATATAGAAAAAGTTAAGAAAATTGGCCCATAAATTCTTATGACAGAATACGAGATCAAGCTATTTGGATTTTTTCTGCTAATGAAATTTCTTTGGCCAATCTCAGCCTAGTTTTGATAGAAACTACTACCAGGCAAGACCAGTTAGTGCTGATAGACCATACACCATTGTTACTGAGCGACCATGCTAGAAAGTTTGTTTAACCTTTGGGATACGGTATGTACGTAATTATTGTTGATATTTTTCGAAGATACCAACTAGCATTTTCACTGCTTAATTTGACAGTGAAATATCAGCCACTTGCCCTACAAAACCATCATCTTATATGGAAACAGCTACCCACCAACTGTTATGATTAACCTACTTATTTGAGAATCTTTTGCAACTTCAATTCTTCAGAATGGAAAGAATGTATTATTGTGACATGAAGAAACCTCTCTGCCATTATTTGGGTGCTGCTTCCACAAATTAGTAATAATGGCTGTTAGGTCTTGTTCATCCATGTTTGTGTAACGTTGCCTCATTTTCATCCCATGTTGGCAAAGGAGCTTGTACACAGGTAATGCAACTGCTCAAATGGTATTTCTAATCTCGACCTGTTGAACAGCAAAAGTAAACACACACTGTCACTAAGAAATGACAAACAGATTGACAAACAAACAGTGACGTAGCCAGAAATTTGAAAGAGGATGTTATAACTGCCGCAGGCACATGCAACATTACATTTTGACTTATGAAAGATTATCTAGAGTGCCAAACTTGTGTGCGAGTGTAATGATACATTATACATTATACTAACGGCTGAGGTGCGAAATGCAGATGTTGGAGAGTTGCAGCCAAGGATTAAATTAAGGTCGGCTGAACCATCAGCCACTTTCAGTCCAAAAGTGACTCCTGGTTCCCTGGTTTTTCAGTGGAACCATGAGCCACTTACGGTCCAAAAACGTGGCGCCTGGTAGCATTCTTTTTGGGTCTATGGCAGGTAGCGGGCACCAAAAGGCGCCTAGTTAATTTCAGCCTTGGTTATACCGATCAACGGGAGTGGAAAGGGGACAAAGTTACACAGTACTACTACTGCCACTAGGAGTGGTACCGTAGCTACTCATGAACTTGTTACAGGGAGGACAAACGTTGGGCAAGCACCGAGTAGGCCAGGCCTATAAACCTATGAAAAATAATACCGGGGTGGTTAAGTAGTTCAATATGAAAGACCAAAATGTAAAAAGTATACCCTGTCTTAATTGGACGTGGGGTGCGGGGCGCCCTCTAACCAACCAGATAACCAAATGAAAGGAAACTCCAAATCTCTGCTTTGTTTCTTTCATTTCGCTTCAAATCATGCGAGTGCATGAGCGGTAAAATTGAAAAATAAACAAAAGACTAATAACCCATGTGTACATGAAAACATTGAAAGTAAACACAGTCGATGGCTACTGAAACATGTAAGCCTCGAGATGCTAAAGGTAGCAAGGAAAACCTCAATACATACTGACAACAACCATACACCCCATCACACTGCATACCATCCAACACATGAGAATACATCCAGCTATCTCATACAAACAATCATTCACATCTCAAATCCAAGGCTTATGCAGATAATACAACATATCCAATCAGAATGATCTAAATATCACAATGAACGTATATAAAAACTTGTTTACTGTGAAATCATGTATAACTAGTAACACTGCATGCAGCAAAATCCTTGTGTCTTTCCTATTAATATATTCTGATACATAAACAGTGGGCAGCCGGCACGTGACACATCAGTACATGAATAAAGAACAATATTTCAACATAATAAACAATGTATCATCTTAACTGTGTGCATCACTTTACAATTTAGCGACTGCAATACAGACTCTGATAGCTACTGCTGGGCACAAGCTATAATGGCAGCAACGCGTTTACCAATGTCTTCAAGAGAAGATATAACAGTACTGCAAAACACTTACAGAATGTCATCCCCTAGCTGAAATGTCCCTGAATCACAAGCTACTCAGCTTAAAACATCTGACATCTTTCAGCGGTCGTTCTGTCACCTAAAAAAGGAATCAACAATAAACAATCCTCAAGAGGCAGAAGAATAAACAATCCTCAAGAGGCAGAACAATAAACAAGCAGTACAAAACACCTGTCTCCAACACTAACACTCCACAGCGACTTGAAGAAATCAAAACCACATGCAAAATGATGAGAAGATCCGAGCTCATGAATATTCATAAGTCAAGAAGAAAAATGGCGATTGGAGGTGCTTTAGCGAGTGCTCTGTATGTACAAAAACTAAGTACCCAAGGTTCACAATCAAAGAGATATAAGTAATGATATACTCTGAAATAGGTCACACATGTATACGCCATGTACCTCGAAAATAACTGTTAAGAACTATACATCTCGATGAATGTCATTCCCAAACCCAAACTGTAGCCTAACATATGAAAATTCTACTCTCAAGAATCAACTGTGAAACTCGTAAATCAGTTTATCGCAGTAACACTAGCATACATTATGCACGAACAATAGCACTGTCTGGCAGAACAACACTGGCCACAAGAGTAAACTTCAAACAAGGATAATTCAAAAACCATCGAATTAACAGGAAGAACCATCATATAAATAAGTTCAAAACTCAAGACAAAACATGACACTAATGATGAAATCAAACAAGTTACGCCATGTAAGCTGAACCTCTCAAACTATACCGACTGTTACAAACAGGTTGTCTTCATCTCGTGTAACTAACGGAGCTAAGCCCTCGCCGAAAATAGAGGGCGTTGAAGCAAACGACAAAGGTAAAAATCGCGAACAGCACACCCTGGTCGGCGACAGAAACAGGCTGGTAAATGTGTCCATTAGATTGGCTCCCCGATGGTGGCTGCAACGTTCCGTCTGGCTGTGCCTGTACGTCTGCGATGGAAGGGAGCTGATTTAGCACAGCTGCTATTGAATTGAACCTGTGCTCATCGATGCTCGCGTTAATCCGTTCTAAATTTCTCTTTGCTTGGAGAACACGTTCTTTCGCTTCAGAATCATTGTCATTGTCAGTTAAGAGCCTCTCTACTTCGCCCAAAACCCGATAAATTCTGTGAAGAACGATTTGTGCTTCATCATTTACCGCCATCGCCAAGGTGAAAGTAACGCTACCCGTACCCTGTTGTCTCGTCACTGTCATTTGCATGTACTGCACAGTACACTGACATCGTGTGCGCATGCTTGTTAGACGGGTTGTCACGGTTGAATTACTGATATCGTCACGGTTGAATTACTGATATCAGCAAATGATTTGTTGATATCATCAAATGAATTGCTGATATCAAGAAAAGCATGCATTAGTGATATGTACTGTTCATTTGCTCATATCATTTAATGAATTACTGATATCACCAATTGATTTGTTGATATCAGGAAATAATTGCTGATATCAGGAAATATTTGTTGATATCAGCAATTATGTGATGATATCAATGTTATGTAGGTAGTTAGTAGACGAGACGGATGGCTACGATTAAGGCCGGTTCTTTGGCCCGTATTTATTTAACCGTTCCCAGTAATGGCTTATCGGTCAATCCACCCGATGGAGGGCGCTTTACCCTTTTACATACATAATCATTGAATCATCGGTATACAACATTTTCCTCTTCTCAAAAGAACAAGTCGTACATAAACACAAATTCATATGTTGACGAATGTAGTCATTAGGCAAAGTAGCTACAGTATCATTAAGTGTTTTCAGTAATCCATGTTCCATTAAGAAATCATGATGTAATTCTTAATATGTTATTTGATGATGTAAACATATGAATGAGTTGTACTTAGTAAATATAAATCACTGTTTCATGAAGCATTACTGGTATTTTTTTTTAAAAATCATCATACTCCTTTAAGGTTCTAAAATATCAAATACTCCTTTAAGATCTCACATACTCCTTGAAGTAGGCAGGCTCATAAGTTGTTCTTTGACTCCTTGTGGGTCCTGGTACTTGCTCATTATTGGAGTCATGTGGAACTGTAGGTTCTCCATTAGTTTTATCTTCAATACTATCTACAGGACATGGTGAAAGATGAAATGCATTCCAGGTACTATAATCTTCCAGTTGGAAGGTAGCCTTGCCTCTTTGTCTGATAACCTTCATAGGTGCACTAAATTTACTTTGACCTTTAAGACCCTTCCTCTGTCTCCTAACTCTGACAAAATCCCCAACTTTTATGTTTGGATCCTTAGCATTCCTTTTGTAGTCAGCATAATTTTTAGACTTGGTTTGTTTCATTTTAACCCTATCTTTCAGCTGTTGGTTATCAACTTGAACCTGAGGTAAAATCATTAACTCCTTTAACATGTAACTTAGTAATCATTTTTCTCCCATTTAATAATTCAGAAGGGGAGTATCCTGTAGTTTAATGGGTAGTAGATCTATATGTGGTGAGCAATTCTAGTGTAGTTTCACGCCAATCTTCCCTCTCTTGCAAAGTCATTTGAAAGTTGGATTTAAGTACCCTATTAAAACGTTCAACTTATCCATTGGCTTCCGGGTAATACAATGAAGATTTGGTATGTTTAATGCCATTGTTGAGCAAATAAGTCTTAAATTGAGAAGAAATAAACTGAGACCCATTGTCCGACACAATTTATGCAGGAATACCCTCTCTAGCAAATAATCTCTTTAGAAAGGTCACCACAGTTGTACTAGTCACTGTGGGAGCGAATGCGATCTCTGGCCATTTGCTGTAGTAGTCTATCACTACAATAGCAAATCTGCATTGATATGGTGCTAATTGAAATGGACCTGTAATGTCTATGGCAAGTTTTGTCCATGGTTGAGATGGGAATTCTACTGGCTGTAGGGGGGTGGGAGATGTATGGAAATTTTTGTCATTCTCCTGACAAGCATGACAGCTTTTTATCATTTCTTCCACTAACTTATCCATCCCCGGAAACCAATATAAATCTCTTACCCTGCTCTTGGTTCGTACAATGCCCTGATGAGCAGAATGCGCATGCTTTATTATTTTGCTCTGTAACGCTCTTGGAATTATAACTCGTTCCCCTCACCTAATGCATTCATTTGCTTCAGACAATTCATCCTGTAACATAAAGTACGGTTTTAAACCCTCTCTGACACTCTTTTTTATCAGCAGGCCAACCCTTAATGATATATGATTTAACGTTTTGTAAAACTGAATCAGCAATTGTAGCTTCCTTTAATTCTTCATATCAAACACTACTATTATCCTTCATAACAGCTTGTATGCAACTCAAAACAAACTCTTCAGTATCTTCATCACAACTAGCAATATCTGCATCAACATTTGTGGGCAGTCTTGACAGTGCATCTGCCACAAAGTTGTGTTTACCTGCTTGATACTCAACTGTATAGTTCAATTGTAGCAATTGTGCAGACCAACGAGCAATACGCATAGGTTGTCTACCTGTACCACTTGTGTTTAGTAGCGTAACCAATGCTTGATGGTTAGTGCGCAGTGTAAAATGTCTACCCCATAAGTACGTAAACCACTTATTGCAAGCCCAGACGCAAGCCAAAGCCTCCTTTTCTCCAGCAGAGTATTTACGTTCCGCAGAAGTCAATGTTTTTGAAGCGAAGGCAATTGGGAATTGTTGGCCATCTTTAACTTGGCTCAGAACTCCACCAATTCCATAATTTTATGCATCAGTTGTGACAATCAATGGTGAATTTGGGTCAAACAAAGCCAAAGTAGTAGCGCGTGCAATTGCCTGTTTTATCAGATAAAAACTCCTTTTTTGTTCTTCCCCCCAGTTGAATGGTGTATCTTTGCGTAACAAAACCTGTAATGGTTCTACAACTGTAGCATAATTGGGTAAAAATTTTGCATAATAGTTACACAAACCAAGTGCAGATCTCAATGTAGTGAGGTCAATGGGGGAAGGCGCTTTAAGTATGGCCTCAACATGACTTTGATCTTGTGTAAGCCCTTCACCTGAAATAGTATGGCCTAAGTAAGTAAGTGAAGTCAGATCGAACTCACACTTTTCAATGTTGAGACGTAACCCTGCTGCTTGTAACTTAGCAAGGACTGTAGACAAATTCTCATGATGACTTACTTCAGTGGTGCCATATACAATTATGTCATCTAAGTAACACTCAAACCCTGGCAATCCTGCTAATATCGAGCTCATAATTTTTTGGAATGCCGATGGAGCAGATGCTAATCCGAAACATACTCTTTTGAATCTATATAACCCCTGATGTGTTATAAATGCTGTAATATCCCTACTATCTTCACTCAACTGTAGTTGGTGGTAGGCAGAAGGTAAGTCTAATTTAGAAGATTTTAGCCCGTTGCAAATTATTGAACAACTCAGTGATGTTGGGTAATGGGTATTTATCCACAATTACTGCCTTATTTGCCTCCCTTAGGTCAATACAAAGCCTAATTTTACCAGACTTTTTCCCAACCACAACTATGGGTGAAACCCATTCACTAGCATCAATTCTCTCAATGATACCTTCATTTTCAAGTCTTTTCAGTTCAGTTGTAACTTTGTCTCGAACAGAAAATGGCAATCTGCGTAGCTTCTGTGCGACCGGTGTGACATCTTGTCGTGTTTTGACTCGGTGCACAAAATTGTGAGCTCTGCCCAAACTTGAAGAGAACAGTATCGGGAATTCAGCAGTCAGCTGGCTCGTTAGTCCTTAATCGTGGTCGCCAGCCAGAGTAGAGTCATCTACACGGTGTATTTTGACCTGGCCTCCAGTAATTTGAAGATCAAGAGACTTGATTAGATCGATGCCGAGTAATGGCGTTCCAGTCGGTATGTCGACAACGTATATGTAAGCATTCACCGACTTTGAACCCAGCTTTACCGTTGTATAGAATGTTCCCAGAACTGGAATTTGTTCCTTTGAATACGTCGTTAAGAACTTTGCAGGTTGTTGTAAGCCTTCTCGCAAGAAGTGTTGGTCGAACCACTTAACCGGTACAATGGTGACCTCCGCACTTGTATCAACAGTCATTTTACACTTTACTCCGTTTGCAATGTCGACTGTACATTTTCTAGCAGTGCTATGAGAATTGGAAGAGTTTTGAAGAGTAAGTATTTCGACTTGAGCAACATTCGACCCTGTAGTCTGTTTTTGACCTCTACACATTACAGACCAGTGTCCAACAATACCACACTTGTTACACTTCCCAGTTTTTGCCTTGCAATTCGGATCATTGGCAAGATGTTTGTCCGAACCACAACGATAACAAACCCTTTTCTGTGCGTCTGTATTCTGTTTGTTTGACTGTGCAGCCTCATGTGAAGAGTGTTTCTTATTACGTCGTTTAGACTGTTTATAACCATGTACATTCTGAAGATTGGCTGAACCAGCAGTATAACCAGATGCACCTTCAGAAATAGCTTTGGATTCCCGCATAGCTCCTTCTATTTGCCTGCTAATCTCCAATGTTTTGTTGAGAGTCAGCTTTGGGGTCAATAACAATCTCTCGCGAAGGCGGTTATTCAGGCATTTCTCGACTATATGATCCCTTAGCATTTCCTGCTGTAAATCGCCAAATTCGCAATGTACAACTAGTTGTCTTAACGCAGTGACGAACTGATCAATCGTCTCATCATGACGTTGACTACGCTGCCGAAACCGATAACGTTCTGCCACGATATTAGTAGCCGGCACGAAATAGTCATATAAAATGGCAAGCTAAGTCGTATGCATTAATAACACTAGCTGTGCCTGTATCAGACGACGCGGTAGTGGAACTAGTACTTGTACCAATATTACCTGTCGTTGCTGTAGTAGTAGGCGGCGTAATTGTAGTACTCGGGGCGATTGTAGAAGCTGTATTAGTATTAGCTTGGTCCAGAGAGTAATATATTCTTTGCCCCTCAGTTCCCAAACAATGCAGTAATAATGCCTTCTTTCGGGCAGGAGTGTAGGCATCACCTCCCGCTGCAAGTAAATAATTATCAAACACGTGCTTCCATTGCACCGACGGTAATGTAGGCGTACCGGGTGTAGGTAGAAAATACGCAAGTGGTGGAATGGCAGCCATGAGAACAGTTTCAATTTTACCAATTCACGACCGAAACATGAAAATAATGTCTGAAACGTAGTCCATAATAACGATTGTTTACTTCGTCGCCAGGATGTTATGTAGGTAGTTAGTAGACGAGACGGATGGCTACGATTAAGGCCGGTTGTTTGGCCCGTGTTTATGTAACCGTTCCCAGTAATGGCTTATCGGTCAATCCACCCGATGGAGGGCGCTTTACCCTTTTACATACACAATCATTGAATCATCGGTATACAACAATCAACAAATGAATTGGTGATATTAGCAAATTATTTGGTGATATCAGCAAATAATTGTTCATATCAGCAATGATTTGATGATATCGCGAACGTATATAGCCTACTGTACCATACCCAGTTGGTATACGTATAGCGTTGCACATAATATACTCTCACACTAAAACAAAAGTTCATAAACTGTTCTTCGAAATCGCTGAAATTAAATTCACCGATCAAATTTACAGTAAAAGGAAACTTTTAAAGTATTCGGAAAACCGAAAAATGAAAGTTGGCGGAATCGATGTCAGAGCAGAATGTAGTACCGAGAAGCTTAGGCTTCGCAGAACTGTCCGATTGTAAACGTTAGAGTAGCCTACATGCGAACATTCTTCGCGTTAGAGCAGGATAGCGCGATGTATAAACAACGAAGAGTATGCTGTTAAACTTATCTTGTGTTACACAAAGACCAGCAATCTACTACATATACGGCGGCTTAAGGAGTTTTGGAAAACATCTAATTTATAATAAATTCAACCGAAAATGAAGGAAGAAATTAATCTGTTTCAATTTTTTTTTTGGGCTGATTACTGTAGCTACTGTACGAAGCGTGGGTTATGTCGCAATCTGCATTGGCGTAGATGACGTCACGTTCTGTACTGTTCAAATCATATTGGAAATGTCCATCCTTAACGATTAAAAAATCGTTTCTCTGTCAAACGCAACATTAGCGTTCTCATACTTTCACAACATGTTTAGAAAATGATTTGTAATTTTGGAAGGTAACTTCTTTGGGCCACCAGACAATCCTTTTAAATGAAAAACAATATGTAAAGGTTTTTTATCACACTGATTTCAATTAGATAATTTAAAAACTTAATTTTTATGCAGTAAGCACCATACATAATCTACAGAGTAAATGCACGTTGAAAGTATATTTTTCTTCATGGAGGAACATTACAAATTTGAGAAATGGTCTGGTTTTAATTATTTCACTTTTAAGGTTAAATACAATTTGATAACCGTGGTGCTCTGCTTCAGAATTTAAAATGCTGCCTGCCTGACTGTCTGTAGTGCAAGAATATTCCAAACATATTAACATTAAATCATTACAACAAAATTCATTCATGTGTTGTAACAACAACAACACTCAGACTAAAAGTTGGAATGTCTGGACTTAGTTTTATTTACTTGACATGAGTCTCAACTGAAGTTGACATGACTTTAATGGACATTGTACCCCATGTAACTTATAACAAAACTGTTTATTTTTCTACCATAAAACGCTGCAAGGCATTCTTGAAATCTGATAACAAGTCCAAACTACAGACATATAGGCTGAAGGTAATAAATAAATTGCATTAAAAACTGCTATAAATTTTTAAAATATTCATTACCAAAAAAAATTAACAGGATTTTGTACAATACCTCAACTGTTCTCTGCGTCATCGAAAGAGTACTTATCATTTCGAGTGGATGGATTTGCTGTGTAGATAAGAAAAATACATTGTAAAACTACTAAAGTCCAGCAAATTAGATATTTTTCTAAAGACTCAATTAATACCCTAGTAGGAAAATAAGTTCATATCTATGTGTTGTGACACTCGTGCTAAAATTTCATATTTGAACACCCCAGCATACCAAAACGATGAGTAAGGTACATCACTTTAGAATCCAGTGATGACGGGACCAGTATACTGAAATTACAGGTTGGTCGTATCTAATAGCTTAAGTTCCCTCACATGTTTTTACAGCCATTCCCTGATGCCTAGAGCTGTCTGCCCAAGGTATAGGGTACCCAGTTTCTCATGTTTATTAACTTGTTGCAGTTGCTTCCCTACTCTCTATTATTGCAGCAGCTGCTTGATAAATGTTTTAATTTATATCTGCACTGTGTACCATATGCTTAAAAAAAGAGTGCTCGCTCCTTGTCCTGAATTTCAAGTGATGCATAGATGGTGCTAATTGTGTGCGTATTTTTGGTGGCTGTAAGATTTGAAGTGCTGTCAATGCCTGCATCATCACACACACCATTAAGGGAGTGGCATCCACTCACATGATTGTCGGATCCTTGTGTGCATGCAAAGACGTATGGGTTGCATTGTCTTATGCATGCTGTGATTCTGGTTTCCTTGCAAGTTAGTGTTTCCACGGGCTTAATACAATCGTTGAACAATACTGGAACCAAGTGGTTGTTACCTTTGCCAGATTGGTATGTGACTTTCAGCTCATTAAGAAGATGCTTTGCTACAGGATCCTGAATAGCCTCTGCCGTTTGCTCATCAATCCAAGCATTACAACTGGCCTGTTACCACTCATACAATGACAAACGACTGGGCATTGAAGAGTGTTAATCTTGTGACAGTTAGACCCCGTAATTTCTTAAAGGTGTGTGAATCCCATCCTATCCTATGACACTATGTATACATTTTTCAAAGATATTTTGGCTGTAACATTTGATTTATTAGAGGAAACGCCACTGGTACAGCCTTTCTGAAATTCTTTTCTGCAGTATGTATACATTGTCTCCAAGATTTAACATTTTGTGAATGCAATGACAATCTTACATGTAAAAAGTTAACTGTACTGAACTTAACACTATCACAGAGTTCATGCTAATGTTTTGTCCCACAAGTTACTGATTTGGATCATTCTAATCTGTCACAAGCAATGAACTCCCATCCCAAAACTATCATAATATTGTACTCTTGTTGATCTTAGAAAATTGAAAGTCATAATCTTGACTAACATTGAAGACTGAACTTGAAATAAACAACTGATAACAAAAGTGTCTATATTGATAGCATTTTTAAATTAAACAGTTTACCTAACACACTGCCACAGAGAGAGTTCATGCTAATGCTTATATTCCAATATGTCAGAATGAATGAACACTAGGTATTGGATTATATAGCTGTTTATACGTATTAGAAATAAAGGCATATCAGTTATTGTCATACTCATAATGAGCATTCCAGATTAAAAGTGAAGTGTTCACATTGATACCATTTTCATATAGCCAATATACTGTATGGCACATATGAAGACCAATTCTCTCTAAAGGAAAAAATTTTCGACAATAATCAGATATGTTCAAGAAATAAAATAGGACTTTTTCCATGCACACATAGGTTATAATGGTCAATACCTGCACATCACTTGTCACAGCATGAAAACAATCTTGGGTCATGTTGGCTTGCCTCTGAGGCATCTTTCTCGTTCTTCTTAAACTAAAAAACCCTGTGGGGACTAGAAGTCAAATTAAGAAAACCAGTATACAGTCACATAATTGAATTAATGTCTCCCAAATCAGTAATGTTAGGTCATTTCCATATAGAAAGTTTAGTGAACACTGTAGGAAGTGAACTTTGGTTGCTTAAACATTTATTGGAATAGAAAAACCATATTTGTGAGTTTTTAAACTCATAATGCATCATTCGAGGTTGAATGGACAGAAGTAACCTAAGTGTCTGATTTTTCTGCTATTGTAATTATATCCAACATACTGTATTGAACAAGTCTGTTTTCATATTGAGACAAACTGTCTCCAAAGTAAACTTTTTTTTAAGAAATATCATATGTTGAATATAATGCAAAATAACTTGCTTAGTACATGGGTTTAAATATTAATAATAATTTTAAAAATAAAAAGAATGATGATAATAATAATAACAAATAATAAACATAATAATAATGATGATAATAATCATAATATTAATAATAATATTAGGAATCCTAATGATTATCATCATAATAATCATAATAATAATACAGATAATAATAATATTAAAGATAGTAATAATAGTAAAACTGATAATAGTAATGATAATGATCATACTAAACATACATAGAACTCTGAAAGAGCAATGATCTAGATGGCCTTAAAACGAGAAAGAATTACACTATGAAAATGGTCAGTACCTGCTCATCTACGGTCATCACACTGTCACGAACTTGGTCACTTTGGCTTACATCTGTGGAGGAACTTAGCGCCTCTTTAGTCTGAAGGTGATACTCTTGTGTGGCCTGGAAGAAGAATTAACAAGTTAACATTTTATCTTAGCCAAACAGTCACAGCTGGAGTTCATAATAATATCTTGTCTCCCAAGTTAGTGATTATGGGCCATTCCAATATGTTACAATCAATGGTAGTGGGTATTGACATTGGCTTATTATGCATATTCGAAACAAAGGCATTATATCAGTTACATATCAGTTCCAATATGCTACAATCAAGGAACACTATGAAGTGGATTATATAGCTGGTTATACATATTACAAATAAAGGTTTTATATCAGTTATTGTGATACTCATAATGAGCATTCCAGATTGAAACTGAAGAATCATGAGTGTCCATATTTATAGTATTTGGATGTAGCCAATTAGTACGACACATATCAAGACAAATTGTCTCCAAGTAGTATACAGTCACAGAGTCCCATGCTAATATCATGTGTAACAAGCATATTTGAAAATGCCATTGTCATGACCAGTTTTAAAGTCATAGTGATCATTCAAGTCAGTAAAGTGTATGATTTTATACTATTTGGATATATATATTCAACATACTGTATTGGTCATATAATTGCTTAATTTGTAAAATATATAAAAGTAGTAAGATGCTATAATAGAAAAAAGACAGTACCACGGACACCGCCTTGCATTCACAAGTGAACAATGTGCACAATACCCAAGTAGGTTTCCATCACACAATAATATTAAGTGTCTAATAGCACATATATAATTTTCACTATACCTGCACATGTCTGGTGATAGTACGGCATTGATCTTGGTCATGTGTGATTGTGTCTGCGTTAACTTCATCTTTACTCTGAAGTTCACATTCTTTTGTGGGCTACAAGAAGAATTTTGTTTGAATTAATCTATAGTCATGTAGTGATTGTTAATAGAAAATGTTGGGTTATTCCAATAAACAGACCAATCACTGGGTATGTTGCAAAATCCATAATGAACATGACATATTACATTGCAATTAAAAGTAATTTGATATAGATTATCTTGTACATGATAACATTTGTCTCCAAAGTACACCATTTATGAAGCTTGATACTTATTCCGTGTTTATTGCATTAACATATTAGGTAGCACAAATTTAATATATTTATTCATATCATACAAGTTTACCACTTGTGCTGAAATTACTTTCTCTATAACATAGATTGAAGTCAGTTAGATTCTTCATATTTAATGGTTTTTCTTTGTTTTAAAGCTGAAAATCTGCATTGGTTATATAGAAATGTTGTTATCCACTCTTCTCTTCTCTTCAGCTTCAAAATTTTTCTCTGTATAATTATTTACAATGATTCATTTACCTGTTCTTTAGAGACCACAGGATTTCTCATGTGACGTGTGTAGAAGTATGGACTGTCTTTATTCCAAGGCTTGGTTATGATACTGAAATGGAAAGTATATAGTGGAAAATGAAAGTCACTTTGCTACCCAAACCGTTCAGTTCATGGTCAGGCTACTCTTAGTGATATTCCTTTCTTTTTAACTATTTCGTTGTGACTCTAATATCAGGAAAGGGATGTCCCATCATAAATCAGACCCAGAGAACCAAAATGGATAAATAGTAGTGAACCAGAACTCTGAAGATGCCAAACATATGGATAACAATATATCAACATATGGTGCATGATGTAGCAATCATAACAGTGCCTTATGTACATACTAAACATAACCTCCATGTACATGTGCAACAGGTCATACCAGATCCTCACAAGGAACTTATCATTGTAGCTAGCATGCATAGCACATAAATATTGTTAACAATTAGAGCACTTACAATATACCATTTGATAAATTTGCAATAAACAGCTTGCACACTCAATGATATTTACAATGTATAGCCAAATAGTACAAGAAATTTAAGCATCTTTACACCAAGTTCCCATCTACATATTGTTTCTTGCACATCCACACATACACACACCCGTTGGTATGATGGTACACATGCATTGTCGTTCTGATCAATTATTATAACATACTTCATTTCTCCATGGCAAATTTCTCACTTTGTAGTAATAGCGGAGCTCTGTTCCTTCCTAAATGTCTTTCACTGCAAACAGACAAAGTCTTGGTGTACCTTGTACTGATACAACCTTAATCCTGAAGTTTGTGGCTCTGGAACTGTCATTGACCATTCTCCCATATCCATCACTTTCAGTACCACCAATACCGTATGATAATAGCCAGATGACTGTTAATGTTGTTAATAACTGTTTCATATTGTTTCCGCAAGAATGCATGCCTGACGAACATCGACATCATCAGCTCTGTAAAGTCGAAGTTAGCATTCAAGTTGAAGGTAGCACTAATGGTAGATCGACCTCCAGACATGTATTCCCCCAACACTGAAAATTATTATTGTAAGTAGCAGTGCTCAGTAATCAGTATATAGCTGTATTCATGAGGATTCAATAACATTATTGTATGAGCTACTGCAGAGGAAAGATTTTCAAAAAGTAAAATATAACTGAAAAGTCTTAATTTAATGCTTCATGAAGTTGGTGTTCAAAGAATGAATTGAAAAGTCTATGCAATATGCTTTTCCTAGTCGTTTCATTTGCCCGGCCAGCCATGCTTGCCTATGGGTGGTTTGCTTGCAGTAATGTCTTGGTATAATGAACTTCTTAGCAAACAAATTTGGTGTTGCAGAAGTACAAGAAATCATGCCTTAATTCTGCCAGTGTACAGTGCTAGCTGTCTTACCACAACCCAGTGCCCTCATGGTAAAAGAAGTAAAGAAAGTTTCCTTTGCTTTCAGGATATATTATTTCTTGTCTTTTGGCTCCTTCTTTTGATGATAATAGATCACCCCTGTATTCCAAGAGGAATTCCCCCTTCTTTAAAAGATTTGTTTCGCAAAATACTCCTGTTCCTAAATGAGAAAGGTTTGGTAGATGCATGGTTATAGCACATGGCAACCCTTTCTAAATTCTTATCTGCAAGTACAGTATATATCATAGTGTTAACTATTGACGTACATTAGATTTGTAATACAAATAATCAGGTTACCAAATCAGAACATGTGAATGCATATGTCAATATAAAATTTATTTGTGCTAGATAATGAGCTAATTAATAACCCTTTATGTTATGGGATGTGCTACTCCTAAATTTAAAAATTAGTACTAGGTGACCTTGGTATGGCATTCTGAAGGGTCATTTCCACGCCAAGATGGCATTATTATGATTTTTTTCAAGTTTATTGTGTCTCCATTTCCTATATTGGAAGTGGTAGCATAGTAGTTGAACTATATTATATGGCCAAAAAATTTCAATTTTCAACACGTTTATGGTCTATATCAGCATGGCAACATGAAATGTTTTCACAACTATGGCAATGTCCAAATGTGGAATGAAGAAACAACAAACTTTAAAACCTTTAGTCTATAATATAGTTCATTTCATTTATAAGGCACCCTTGATCATTGATCATTATAGAACAGTTTTAACTGCAGTTGGTATATTGCCAAGAGCAGGTGGGCCCCCTGAATAGTCACTTTACATGTCACTTGGGTAAGCAAAAGTGCCTTTTTTTTATGTGACACCATGGAAAGTCACATTTTCCCCCTAATTTAATAAATGGTGAGAAGTACAGTCTAGGATATCACAGCAATGCAACATTTCATTTGTAACTTGTATCTTCACAGTTTATGGTACATTTTTTATTTTGTCACGTGAGTAACCGTCACGTGAGTAACCACAATTGTGTACTAGTAGTGTGTAAGCTAAATAGTGCACACAATTTTTATCAACTTATTACAGTAGCTTTATGATATGTAACACATGTACAGAAAGTAAAAAGAGTGATGACAAGGCTTACTAAACAGTTCATTAACAGTTCATGAAAGTTCATTGACCTGTACTTGGTCTGTATTAAAGGACAACTGTCACATACAACTTCCACAGTTTGCCAAGAACTGTAAGGTTGCTTATACACTAGATCCGGATCAGGTCCCTGATGTTATCACTATCCACGGGGTCAACTTATGCATTGATCCGGACGCATTTACACTTGAGTCGTACTCTTCTCCTTCCCCGCTATTTACCGGATGTTGGTCCAAATATCGGATTGGAAATGTGTTATGCACAGCCGCGGATCGCGTAGTACGTATACTCGAAAACTTTCGTTGTCATGGTGTATCGGCTTAGGGTGACAATACTAAACTATGTACGACCCTCACACACTCAGTCTACGCAGGAATTAGCACATGCATGATACAGGACTGGAATTTCACGCGAGAATGCATGTGACGTAATGAGGTCACCGGATATTTCGGGTCACTTTTGAAGCAGGATTGTTTACATAACAACATTGATACTCGATGTCTGGATCACATTCTGTACTGTATTACTGTCATAAGCAGGTACCCTAGATAAGTAGGTATACATTCTCAGCACTTTTTCATCAGTATTATGCTCCTGTAATGGTTACATTGATCCCAAGTTATTAGTCAGTGAGATCGTACCTTTAAGAATATTCAAGGACTGTTGAAAATGTTCACAGGGGTGCCCTCTACAAGGCAGCACAATAAATGACAGTTAAATAAAACACCCTACCTGATGAAATGTCATATTACTTGAAGTTGATTTAGGTTAAGGTAAATTTTGTTACAGTGCAATAAATTATGAATATAACAGAAAATAAAAATTTCACAATTTCTTGCATTTACTGTCACTGTCTGCCTGCACATGGGATCAGCCAGTACCCAGCAGACTTTACAAATCCAACATGGGTAACGGGTCTATATATATATTGGTATGGATGGCATGTAATCCCATAATAAGTTTAACTGAAAGTGAATATTCTTGGCCTGAGCCAAACCACAAATTATGTACTGGCCTTGCATTGTTGATTATCTAATTTGACAACTTTATGAAGCAAGCATTACAACTATTTTAGTAGAATGGGACTTACAATTCTGGCCCAAGAATCCAATTTTGAACAAGAATATAATTGCCCAAATAAGTTAAGATACGGGTACCATAAACTTTCTATGTCAGCACAGTTAAAAAGTTTCAAGATCAACAGATATGTAATCATGCAGTATACTTACGAATGTATTTGTTAATAAAGATAAATTTTAATCCATGTTGGTCCTTTTTCTCTGAACAAGCTTTTGTATAACTTGAATTTGTTGTACATGCCTTTCATCTAGTTCTAAGATGCATCTGTAAATTCAACAAATATTTTAGAGTATATGGCAATTGTACATATTGTATCTCTATAGATATATGACCGAATAGTATACCATGGAAACAGTTCTTTTTTTTTTGGCAGTTAATTACAACAAAAAGCTTTTTAACTTGCACCATCATGCAAACTGTAGCTGCCTGATACTTAGAGCAGTCTCTGAGAAGAACATTAGTCAGCAATGTTAGAAACACAGGAATGTGAGTGTGCGACACAATGTTTGAACCAGGCATGTTAAATCTTAAAACTGCTTGCAATTTGTTGTTTTGTTTGTTACAAACAAACCACAAGTACACACCAACTCATAACTAGGCCAATGCCAAACATAACGAAGTACATTATGAATGAACATTGTTTTTTGAAAAAGAAACAAATTCTTCTGATAACAACCGAATTTTCTTCCAATCCTGCACATGACTGTTTGAAATAAAAAATAAAAGAAGAAGGGCTAGGCATTTGTAGGCAATCCACAGAGTTGCATATCTCATCTTCAGCAATCACTGATTTAAAATTAAAAATTTATTATTAGGTATGCAATCTGCCAATAACTGGTTTTTGATGTTACCATAATTACATTCTGTTGTGAACCCTGTACTGAACAAACTAGGCCGAGAGTCCTGTCTCCAGAATCCTACTTTTTAACTGGGATAAAATTCTTGTGATATCTTCCTCTTTGTTAAGTTAAGAAAGATTAACTGTCATTGTCATACAGTTAAATTCTCATGGCAGGTGAAGGTAATTATACATAGACTAGGGCGACTTTGTCCTCTTGTCCGTACTGACGCACACGTTTACAGGTTATAGGATAGAAACAGAAGAGAAATTGAACTGTGTCGTTCACATTATCATTTTCAACGCGCTATCATTGCATCACACGTTACCTGTTCTGACCGTGTGGCACATAGTAATTTTTGCAAATTTAAAAGCCTGTCACCTAAGCAAATCTTTCACATATAACTGGACCGGGCCAGGCATAATATTGCACTTCGTAGACTAGCTGAATTAATCATTTGCCCAGGCCTAACATAACATATACATAAAGTCTTGGAAAGTAAATTTACGTTCCTATGGTATATACTTTGAAACTTTTCAAAGTGTTTAATTTGATAAATATAATGTCAATTATTAAAGGACATACACGGTCAACAGTACACTATACTACAGGCACAAGCTTGTTGTTAGTACTAGGCCCATTATACTACTACTATTATACTACTGCTGTTAGTACTTGTAGGTAACATTATGAAATAGGTCCTAACATTCTATATAAAGTAAGCCAAGCCATTACGCCTACATTGTGTTTCCTCCAATGCCAAATTTAATTATGTATTATCACTATAATGCTGAATTCAAGGATAAAAACCCTCATCATCACTGCCAAGATCAGCAATTATTTCAGCAAGTGCCTCCCCTATAGTGTACCACTACTTGCAACGACAAGCCCTGTCCAATTGCAAATTGCTCTGAAAATATCAGTGCAACCGTATAGCATAGATTTCTGCGGAATTGCATCGTTTACACTAATATAAACATTTCAGAAATGAAAACACCATGGGTGTTAGAAACTAATACATTGAACACACCATTCCTCTAAGGCGGATATATCCACCTGGAGCACTGAGTGCACAATCTCATTTGCTGGATTTATTCATCTGGAGAAATGAAAGGATGACGTATATTTACTTCTAAAACTAACACCTGTTTTTGTGTGTTTAGAGCTGACTCTACATATGGCCATTAATTTGAGAAAATATTAATTATTCCTAAAGTGCTTGTGGTATTTGCTGTTTTGCAAACTTGCTGTATAATCTAAATGCAGTTTAAACTCAATAATAATCTTCGAAATTAGGGACTTAGCAGTAAGGTAGGTGTTACACATTTTGGGTCGCCCTACATGTTCTTTAGAGCTGTCACATCACTCTCAAGTAGGCTATCACATTACTGTACAAATGACACATTACAATACATTACATACATTACAATACTGTGTACAGTATGACACAACTCTTTCAATTGAATACTGTTTTCTTATAGTAGGTATAGGTTGCATAAATATGCATAAGTTGTATGCTAATAAACAAAGAATAATTCTGAAAGTCCCTTACCATGGATGCATAAGTAGTATAAATGACATATACATCAGTACAGCTGCGATGCCAATTAGTAGCAATATAATTCAAAGGACTGTCCAGTCCACATGACAAGTCATTATGGGCTGTAGTATAAAAATGCTAAAGAACTTGTATTATGCAGGAAAATATATACCTATCTTAAATCTGTTTCACTGTTACATAGCCTATATTTATATATTGATTAGCACCAAATCTCCTTTGTTTGTCACTTCTTTGAGATTGAGGATAAAGAGTTTTGTATTGGCCACTACATATAGTAGACCTACGCATGTGTATATAGCAATAACGATTCAGTATATGAAAACTTTCATATTAACAAACATGTTTGGTATACTACCATGCAGTTCGCCATACATGGACTTCTTCAGGGAGCGGGGGGGGGGGGGGGATACCTGGCTTGAAAATGGATGAAAATACATTTCTGTACACAACACACTTTCACAAGTGACAACACATTTGTTTGGTATTACTTTGGTATCCAATACAGTGTCTCAGTAGATACAACAAGCAATCTCCAGAGTGCTTCCTAGATATGTCCCTTAGAGCAGATCCAAAATCATAGTGAAAGTGGATTTAACTTACCATAACTGCTAACCTTACTTAAAGGGGCATAATCAGTCGACCCCTCAGCCTAACTTTTAAAACATCAGAACTTTCAACCTGTCAAATCTCATCTCCCTCAAAAGTACTTTCATGTTTCAAGAATGATATAAAAGAATTATAAATGACATATAGATCCAAGGACTTATCTTCCATAAATATAACATTTCAGAAACAAATGAATGGTCTTGTTGGAATACAAGGGAAATTGGGATGACTACATTTGACCCTATTACTAATTATCATGAGTGAAGAACAGCGGAGGAAGAAGTCACAATGCCAATTTAAAATCATAAATCCTGGGACAAAAAATCCAGTGGGGAGAAATTGCTTCAAGTGCTGGACTGAAAGCTTTGTATGCTTCATGTTTCCAATTGTTTTCTCTAGCCAAGGCCAAGTGCAGTTGACTTTTAAAGTCCCCCTCCCTTTTAAATTATATTTTGATTTCCTACAGCCACCACCGCCTAACCCTAACCAATTATGAAGGAACAACAATCCCTTGAGGGTAGAGGGATTCGTAGGAGTATTAGTCCTAGATGTGAAAAATTCAAATAGGACACAAAATGTCTTGCACAATTAAAGTCAACTTCATTGTGAAAAATTATGCACCATCGTTCCAAAAAAAAAAACAAGTAGATTGAATTCATTCCAAAAGTATGTATTTCGCTACATGGAACGAAGATGTTACCAATTATTCTCTATCTCCATCATCCATACATGCCAATAAACCCTCTGCCTAAGTTGATATGGTTGATTTATTAAGATAATCATTATGAAAAATGACAACAGACAATAATTAAACGAAAATATAATAGGAATATACATAAACAAGTAGACTAAATATAAAAAGAAATAATAGTACTAATAATAATAAAATAATTAGAAGAATAACATTAGCCTGCATTCAGTTCTGTATATGTAGGCCTACTGTAGTGTAGATTTGCCTATTGTAACTGTAGCATATCGTTAGTCAAGGATAACTTCGAGTTACGCCATTAGCCTGGGAATATCGTTCAGTGGATACACTCACTGGGCCTGCCTCCTACATTTGCTCTGTCAAGTAAAATCACTGTTTATTCCGTAAATGACATGCTAAAGTAACTCTTTCGCAATTAACTTGCCATTGGGTCATACACAATAACTTTAAATCCGATGTCCCTGGCTTGCACTTGTATGCTGGTACAGTTAGTGAATTCAACGGATGAATGACGTCATGAGAACTCACCATAACAAAAATAGGAACGATTTTAGGAAAATCGTCCACATATGTTTCGATTTTGTTATATTCATAACTTTGCGACTATGGACCAGTATAGAAGTAATAAAAACATATTGTGATGAAATCTACAAGAGATATACAGCAGGATATGCCCGTATTTCAGCCCAAAAAAGCATTGTCACCGAAGTGGAATGTGACAACAACTCATTATATTTCTTGGCATTTAAAATTGCCTCGTATCGAAGATTGGACGCTCCTATTACTAAATGGAGTATTCCACACTCTGGCGGGATGTAAAAGCCACTTCCGGTATTGGCGTGATGTTTGTTTTTGGCGGTAACGACGAGATATCTGAAAGTATTTCGGAGACAAAACAATGTCTCCTGAAATGAAAATTCTCTCCGAAATTGAATTTTTTCAGAGTGTTTTTTCCCCGCTATCGACATAATTGAATCATAT
>JAIPMN010036125.1:701-13381 GCA_020650975.1 Apostichopus californicus
TTACAGATGTACCGTAGCATTCAGGGGAGGGGGGGGGGGGGTTGAATACGGTGTACTATAAGTTTGTAACGCATTTCCTTCGCCGTTGCCCCCTTTCCCTTTTTCCACCCACACGACAATATTGGCTGTTTGAACACAACGGGCACGGATTGGTAACAAAGCTAAGAAGCGCCCTCAGAAAAATATTACAATCCCGGGTGTCTTATAGACCAACTTTTTGGTCATTGATCATTGCTATATTTCTTACATATACGTACATCTCATGCATATAAGTACATAGGCTACATACATAATATAAACATACGTGACGTACACTTCAATATATACATAGGCTATGTAAAGAGGACACTGGGAAGTTTATTTAACTTTTCATCATAGAGACAAGGGAGGGCGTATGAAAAGCCGTTTTAACATTTAATAAGGAATTTCAGATATCTCGAAATAATTTCAGATATCTCAAATTAAATTACAGATATCTCAAATTAAATTACAGATATCTCCAATTTGTTTAAGATATCTACAAATAATTGCAGATATCTTAAAATCAATTTCAGATATCTCGAAATACCAGAGAATTTCAGATATCTGAAATTGAATTCGAGATATCTGAAATTGAATTCGAGATATCTGAAATTGAATTCGAGATATCTGAAATTGAATTCAAGATATCTGAAATTGAATTCACGATATCTGCAATTTTATTTTGAGATCTCAAAAATCACTTTGTTGGGAAAAGTAGGACTTCACATTATTTTAATAGCTCTGTTTTATACATTGTTTATACACTGTTAATTTGAAGATGCAAATGCACGCTAAGGCATTCTGATGGTAGCTCATAATTAGTGGAATTTAGGTGTCAATTAATTGTTAGGTTTGTTTTATCATTATTTGTTTTACATGCCAAAAAGGGGCATACTGGGGGGGGGGGGAGCGGTCAATTAGCTGAATGGGGGTGCCGTGTAGGGGACTGGGGGCCACACCCCCTCTAATTAGTATGTGAAAAAAGGCCCAACCTGTAGGTATATACTTATATTCGCAGTGATTCGATATTCTCAGTTAAAACATTGAGACACTGATATAGGGGCTAACAATGAAGCTTATAGGCGCACATAAAACACATCCATAAATGTAATAAATATAGTTATGAACCGTCGAAGCACATTAGACTGCTACACTGTTCACGTAATTTGAATCTTAGTAATTCTCTACGTTAATTGTTATTCTAACAAAAATCGTAAAAACCAAATGCGAGATTAGCGGATAAAATAATCCTTGTGTCCTTTTTGAGCGCCATTCCTAAATTCGAGCCTAGAATCTTCAGGTTGCAACCTGAGTGCTTGCACTCTACTGACTAACGAAACTTGAAGAAATGTTATGAACAATTCGCTAAAACTAACTGAAATGCGCATACTAACCAGGCGTTCATATTATCGTAGGCCTACTTTCATTTAGGAAGTGGAAATCTCAGGGGCAGGCTACGGCTACGAACCTGTTACATTCCTTTCGACAGTATTTATTTTGAAGAAGTGTGGTGTGATAATACGGACCTTCTCATCACCTCTATTTACGATTTCGCAATGTTAGAACGTTGCACAATTTGCAGAGTAATTAATGCGATACAACGTGGCAACATAACGTTTTGCGAATGTAATATTTTTATATTGCGTAGGAATAAATACACGAGTAACTGAAATACTATTCTCAGATCTCACATTCGAGAAAGACACATTAAGTCGATAATTTTCTTGTGATGTGATGGTTGTATTAGCTACCGTAAGTGGACGTGTGAAATTTTCCAAGTAATTACCCCTTTCTGGCTAATCCATTTCCCGGGTTTTTCATAAATGCAAGTGCATCCTTCTTGTGGAAAGACTGCAAGTTATAGAAAACATTCTCTTGGTCGTTATTTCAAGATGTAAGTTGTATCACATGAGGATCATTATGTATAGGCTATATCCATGTAACTAAACTACAGCATGCAGCAACAACCACTTGTAATTACAGCAAGTTCTTGTTCCCATAATTATTTACCCTTTCGGCGTTCTATAATGAACTATTACGATGATTATTACGTCATAGGCCAATGTTTACGTTTTTCTTGGTCTAGTGCGCAATTGTACGTTATCTCGATACAATGGAAGATACCCCACGATAAGCTTGGGCAGTGATTTGTAAAGCTTGGAGTTAATATACATTCGTAATGTTTAAGCTTCATCTTTATTGTTCAACATATCTTCGCCATTGCAGAGAATTTCCTGGCCTAACAGTTAGTAAAAGTTAATTTTAACCCTTCCACTCGCCGGGTCTCGCCCACTGACTAGGCCAGGGCCTAGCCTATATCTAGCCTAAGCCGATACAATGATAGTAGCATGTGTATGATATAGTAACTAGTTCAGCGAGTAGCTATGATACGCAGGGGATTAACTTTAATGGATAGTGCATTTACAGTTCTAAAGAACAGGCTGAATTAGCATAGCACCCGTAGCGTTACGTCAAGTTGAACATTTGGCTAGTGTTAATCATAAGGATCTATTATTACAGTTCCTAGTTCTAGTACTAGTAGAAACATTCAAAATCAAACGTAAAAAAATGATGGGTGTATTTTACTTTTTAGGCCTTGCAGTAGCAGGATAGTCCTATCCTGTGCTAGAACTAGAGTATTTTAACCTTTGCTTGGGATTTATGTTCACCGGGATGGTTCAGCTGGTTGGAGCACATGCTCTCCTTATGTATGACACACAGTATTTACATGTTAGAGTAAAGATAAGGTTCAGTGTTGGACTAATCCAAAGTGGAAATACTGGAATTTCAGCCTCAACTTACCTAGAGCCCTAACTTCAGAAATGCCATGTTATTAACACTGCAGTGTAAAGCATCTGTTTTAGTGATTAGAGATGTAAGGAAGTGATTTTCTTATGTTTTTATAAGGAACGCTTTGAAACTTTCGTTGGAGGATTTTAATTCTTTTAATTTTAATTCATCAGTAATCAATTATTGGTTGACCACATATAACAGTGCAGTTATACCTGTCAATCCAGCTTTGCTAAACTGCTACAGAAGGCTATCTATGCTCATTACATTACTTATACTGGCCAATTTTGTTCACTAGTAAGAGGGTAACACATCTAATTTAGCGAGACTGGTTCAATACTTTGGTAAACCTGGAAACCAAACATACTATGATACTATCAGTTCACAGACTTTACTCAACAATCTCCTTGCTTTAAGCCAGTTTGTCTTAATTGCACATTGACTGAAAGATCAATATTGCACTTTAAGATGGGTCCCAGCTCTTAGAATAGGGGGAAGGGGTTGGCAGAATGGCTTCAAAATAAATAACTGTGTATACTATATATACTGCACTGTCTGCACAGTAGCGTGGCTGGCAATTTATTGATAATATAACTTACCATCAGCTTACTGATGGGATGACTCTTATATGTATCTGTATCTTTATGAGAAGTAGTTCTGAAAGTGTTTTTAATATAGATGTGTAGGGTATAGGATCATAACAACTCATAAGTACATTTGGAATGTACTACAATCATGTTGTTGTCAATAATTTTGGTTAAAATGTATCCTTATAAATGAAGTTTACAGTAAATGTCATTAATGGATTCTCTACTTTCTTGAGAGCTGTGTTTATTACTTACTGTTATGTCATTCCTAGATGTTTTCTACCATGTTTATGTCTGCAAGTATATATTTATTCTTTCCACTCTTTTATTGCAGCACAGTTAACTCAGACTTACAGGGCGAGCAGTGGAGAAGAACACTTAATAGAAGGATGAATGCTAGATCTCAAGTATTTGAACTAGTAAGAGAACAATACATTGATTTAGTTGGTTGTTATTAAACCTTCTTAGGAGTTACTAGTTAGTGATATAAATAACACAATATTCATTACCATGGTACTGTTAACTGTAAGTCATTTTAAAGCATTGCAGGTGAGAGTTAACACATTGACATTGATAAGTTTGAATATGCACAGAGTTTTTTAATTGCTTAAAGTAAAAAATTATTCTCTTCTGGATGTACTGTACATCATCTGCGATTGTTCAGACCCTCCTTCCCTGGAACTGACTTTTCATTTTTGATACCTCCCTGCCGTAAGTTACACTGCCCTCAATTAACACATGTAAAAGTGATATACACAAAGCTGACCCTATTGAGAAACAAGTACAGTATATAAAATAAACAGCAGTACAACATGCAATCTCAAACACTTTGGTTCTGTAAATTTCAGGTTGTACTGTGTATGGATTGACACCTTGACTGTTGCTTTACTGTTGCTGTAAATTTCAGCAAATGTCGATAGACTATGAAATTATGTTTTCAGCCACCGATACTTGCAACCATATTTAATCTCACTAATCTTGCATCCTGCACAGTATTGCAGTACTTGTACAGTATAACAAGGGGGCCTATATGAATAACATTTGGTCTAGGCTATGTTAGGTTAGCTTGTGCTTATTTAATAAGGTGTTGCCATACACGTAACAGGAGGGCCTATATGAATCAAGCTATGTTAGGTTAGCTTGTATTTGTTTATTGAACATCCCGGGCTCGTGCTTATTGTGCAATAAATGGTTCACTGCCATTGGGTACTGTACAGTTGTTAGCTTTGGAGTGCGCATCAGGACTGGAGGGTCATCACATGTTATTATTTAGTTTATATTTAAATATAAACAATACAGTACCTACCGGTGAGGAGGGGGAGGGGGGGTGATAGGGGAAACGACCTCAATGGGAATGCAGTCATACTATCTTGTTATGTAATACTGTTAAGAAGGAAACAGTGTGAGTTCTGTATCATCACATTGAACCAATGGTTCTACTGTATGTTCCTTTCTGTCAGTGTGAGACACCGTACTGGTCCTAAACACACATTGTTGGTAATTTGTTAGCCCATCCTTCTCACCTTAATCAAGCTGATAATATGTTACAAGTCCAACATTTTCTTGTTTTCCATTGATTTCCATTTTATTGTGGATCTTTTTCTCATTCATTTCTTCTCTTTTATTCAGACTGTTGAGAGCAAGCAGCTAGAGGAGGTTGTCAACAGCATATTTCATACCATACTTTTCCACAGAACCACAGGAAAGGTACAGGAACACTTCCAATTTTCCATTCCTGTGTGTAACTTGTTATTACTGTACTGTAGGCATGTAGTGAGATGTCTGTACATGTACTCATATTACAGCAATGTTTCCTGTACTGAGTTACACACTTTGTAAATAATACATCCGTACATAACCTTTAAATTGTTCTTTCAGTTTCACTACAAACAGGAAGGTGCTTTCCTCATCGGTACTGTCGGTGTGGTCGAGAGTGATTGTGACTTTGTTGATTTAACTTATGTAAGTAAAACATTCATACATGTTTCATTATCTTTGGTATACATGTTTGTAAAAGAGCTATATAGTTGAACACAAACTGATCCTTCAGATGTCCGTTGCAACCTCCATACAATTGGGTACACCATATATCCAGAGGCAGGGGGTGGTGGTAGGGTGGTGGGGGTGTATTCCATCTCCACTTTTCAACACCACAGACTAATTAAAAGTAGATATTGGCACAACTCTTGTATATATCTAATCTTAAGACCTAATTTACTGCCTAAATATCCCTCAAAATGCACAATTGCACAACTAAAAAGGTAATTCCGTTTGGCGGATGATCTCCAGATACCCCTATATATATAGATATCGATAGTCCACTTCAACGACCTCACAGTCACATTCTCCAGTTGAACTAAATCTTGAATCCACAGTCAGGCTACAGTTTAACGGGATGCAGTAGTGTTAAGACATATAGATTAATACATTATGAACCAAACATGCAATCAGTGCATTAATGTAAACTGTTATCCAAGATGGCAGAATTAAAACCAGATTTGTGGTTGGTCTATTCTGGTATTGTTATGTTAGCAAATTTACCTTACACATACCCGTCAACATGAATTTTTGTAAGATCCTTCTTTTAGAACAAAAACATCTAAATTATTACCAGATTTGTTTCCGTCTTTTTTAACAAAACATCTAGGAACTCTAGTGTCAAATATGTACTCATAGTCATATTGATTCTGTTAGTACTCATACCCCAAGTCTGATTGAAAACCACAAAAATAAAATGTATTTATATGACATAAAATTAACAAATCCCTCAAATTTCCCCCTCACAGGTCAGATGCAACTCTCCAACTTTAGACAAAAACCTCCGACGAGAAGTCTCAGCATTTAAAGATGTCTTACGATCCACAGATGTCAATGCAGGTCTCCAAAGTGGACAGGTGGGTTTCTCTGTTGCTATGACGACTGTATTAAAGTTTTCCAGCTGTAGGATTCCACTCAGTGATGTTGGCATTGGTGGTGAAACTCCATCAAATTTAAAAACCAATATGAATTATAAGTTAAAGGTAAAAAGTCTCAATCAATGGAGATAAAGTGCCTTGCCCAAGGACACAACATCATGACCAGTCTTGGCAAGACCTTCTCACATTACTTTATAACAGTAAGCCGCTGGTCATTGGTAAGTTGTCACACCCACACATCCAAGTTTGCACAATTCAACAGTCGCTCTACAGTGTGCCATATCTATGTGTTCCCCTGGGGGACTTCCCATAGGGTGCAGTTACAAACCAGGGCATGCAACTATATGTACAAGATACCTCTCAGGTCCCAATTGATTCACCTGGTTATGAGCAGTGGTGATAAAGTTCTCGGTATTAATAGTTCAAATCATTTTAGCAGGGTACTGCAACTTACTTGCCTTGGTTAAATCACTTTGCTTGTATGAATAAATTAAAAATGAAAGTTGATTTCAGTTTGTCTTCTATGGTGTGACTAAAATCTTACTTTTCTGAAATGCCAGATATTTTACTGAGTAACATGCAAATGTCTTACAACAGTATTCGAAATTTTTTGCAAAGACCAGTTCAGACGAATAAGAGCCAACTGTATACACAAGAATTTAAGAACTATTCATAGAAAACAGAAAAGAACCTAAACTTTAAGAGACATTGATATTAATTTCCATTATTTGATAGATTTCCTTGGAGTTCTATCAGAAGAAGAAGAACAGGTGGCCTTTTCCTGATGAGAGCATTCCTTGGGAAGTTTGGACTTTGAAGATTAACGTCATATCGCTGTCTAACGAGCAAGGTAAGTGAAGGCAAATGCTCTTCATTTTATCATTGTTTGTCCAACTAGTCTAAATGTTTCATAACAATGTTTCTCATTGTAAAGGTATACAAGATTCTTGTAGTGAAGAAGACGGAGCGAAGAGACTCTTATTTGTGTACTGTAGAAGACCATTGCATATTCATGAAGGAGATATCTGTTGAGCCTTACATGCTTGTAGACATTTATTCTGAGCAGGGTCAAGGAGGATGGGGAGTGATGTTGGGGCACAAACAGTTAAAGAAGGGGCAACTTGTAAAGTTCTGTCACTAGTGCAGATAGTATTTACATTTTACAGGGAATTGATGCAATTGGTGTGGTACTGTAGTAAGCATTTGGGAGGGAGGGGTAGGATGTGTGCCCCGGCCTCGCTAACAAAATTTGCTGTTCGTAGAACCAATATGTTAGGTGTGGTTGCCAGGGACAACCAGAGGAAAGTGGAAACCTTTTCAATATAACTCTGAATAAGTATATACTATTACTGATGAGGAGAACATGATTGACCACACACAAAAGCATTTTTTAATTGACATTTGACCTCACTGTTTGTTTTTGTGTTTGATTCATACAGAGAGGCAGGCATACAGGGAGAAGCTTGGAGAAATCCTAAATGCTAAGGTACTGCGCAGTATTACGTCTTATTTATCATTGGAGAAAAGGTTCAAGCTGTTTGTTATTAAATCAGTACTAATTAGTAGATTTAAGAAAGACTTTCTCCAGTTAAAATTATTCTGGTAACCTTTACTCTGGAAGATCTGGAACATGTTGTGATTGTGTTATTTTGCCAACACACAATACTTTTGTATGCCCATAAAATTCTTAAAGCAGCTTTTTAACAAAAGTGTTCATGCTGTTTTTTATTAAATCAGTAGTAGTTAGTAGATTATTAGTAGTAGTAATTAGTAGATTAGTAGTAGTAGTAATTACTAGCTTAGTAGTAGTAGTCATTACTAGATTATTATTAATTAGCAGATTAGTAGAAGTAGCAGTAACTACCAGAATATTGGTAGTAGTAATTAGAAGATTCAACAGCTAAATAAAACTCCAAACTGGTTTGCAGGTTCCCGTATTTGCTTGATGAAGATGATACATAAGTGACCTCATTTGACACATTTTAGGCTCCCGAGTCACAAAGAACAGTGGCGTAGGAAGGTACTTTTGAGTGGGGGGGGGCTGAAGACTGATGGCCGGCCTGGGGGAGGGGTCTTTTTTTGGATTTTTTTTGGATTTTTTTTTTTTTGCATTTCCAGGTGGCCTCAGATGCAATTTGGTGCAATATAGCACACTTCAACACCATTTTGTAAATAATTTTGCATTTTCACCTGGCCTTAGATGCAATTTGGTGCTCCAAATGAGATTTTTTTCTCATTTGGAAATGAAAAAGGGGTTTTCTGACTTGCGGAGCGGGAGGGCGGAATGATACTTCTGCCCCACCATATTTTTCACTGGGGGGGCTGGCGCCCCCCCCCCAGCCCCACCGGTTCCTACGCCCTTGTCAAAGAAACTTTGTTGTAGCTACAAACTCCACTTCATCAAGTTTGATTCCAACAATAGAGGTTATGTTGGCAGTGTCTATTGTGTGAAACTATTGCACAATAGTCGAATGTCCTACACAGCCGTTCTCACCAATCACCATCCTAACATACAGGACATACTTTTGACAAGGTGCCTTGTTCAGCGTAACTGATGAATTATATCTGATTTGAATTTAAACACTGCAGTCAAGTACCTTTTTAACATTTCATTAAATAAAATCAGTTACTCAATGCACTTCCTTAACTGTTACTCAATATTTTCTAATATTTCTTTTGATGTGTTATTGTGTGTTAATTTATGTTTATTGTAGATAGTGTATGCTGTTATCCCTTGAATTTTATTCAATATAACTTTTTCATATCTCATACGCTGTATAATTCCCACATACTCTGAATATAATCTTCCTTTATTAAATGTCTTTTGGTAGATAATATGCATCGTAGAAGCCATGAACAGAAATGATTACATTCCGAAGGCTCCTAACCAGGCTCTATTGGATACAGTCTTCGACACCACCTGTCCAGATGTGCAGCCATTTTTATTCAAGGTAATCATTTTATGGTTTCTTTATCATAGAGTCATTATGACACTATAAACCAAGTAAGTTAATCCTGCTTGTTCTCATTGTGTTATTTTTTCTTTGGCAATTTATATCCTTCCTGACTACTCAGCATATATAATAATTAAAATACTTAAATCTGAATCAGATAAACACACTCATATTCTACTGACCACAATATTTGTTGGGGTGTTAATCAGTCTGTGACACATCACACAACAGTCAGTGTTTCTTTAGAGCTAATCTTTCATTGATGTACTCTACATGATATTCAGCAAGTCCTGTTAAAGTACAAGCTACACAGAGTCATGTTTTTGCTACTCAAAACTACTTGGCCAGTCAAAGCATTATAGTCAAAGTACTTTTATAGACTAAAGTGATTGCAACCCTAAGCCATACTTAACTTGACTGTTTAATAGTAGTTATGTCCCACATACTCAGTGGTAAGAAATACTTTCATGAAGCAATTGACTGAACAAGAAGCTGTTTTGTGTGTTTATTGGGTTTAACTCTCTTCGCTGTTGCTGTGGTTATTTAAAACCAGAAGAAGCCTAGATGTTGAAAATTAAAAAGCATCAACTTAAACAGAGCAGAATTCTTTGTGACTTATTTTTAAGAGATATAGAAGCACACAGTTCTTGAGAAACATTTGTCACTCTGAAATGTTTAAATGTGTATGCATTACCTGTATCTCTGTTCTTGCCTATTTTAATAAAGTACTGAATGGATTGGATACCCCCTTACCCTATCCCCTTTTCCAGTTCCTTCAGCAATCCCAATCATTTTTCATTTAATATCTACCAGATTTCTTGTCAAAACTCTGGGCCGACCAATGCATCTGTTGGAGCTGCTGTTCGGAAGCTACTACGAGATACACTGGCACTGTGAAGCAAGTGACTTGTATTTAAAGGCTCATTTCCGGACCAAATGCTTGCCTAAGGCCTAGCCAGTGATCAGAAGCATGGGAATGATGCTTTGTTATAAACAACTGATTGGTTTTAAAAACTTAATTAATGCCATAATGCTTCCCATGGCATAGCCATTGATCAGAAGCATGGGAATGATGCTTTGTTATAAACAAGTGATTGGTTTTAAAAACTTAATTAATGCCATAATGCTTCCCAAGGCATAGCCAGTGATGAGAAGCATGGGAATGATAATGTTCTGTTATAAACAAGAGACTGGTATGGTAATTAAGGCTAGTGTTATGGTCCTGGCATTGGAAACAAGTGTTAGGCTAGTCAAAGCTGACTTAGGTAGATAAAGTGCAATATTGATGTTTGTTAAATAAGTCAATGATGTGGAAGACTAGCTTGTATGTGCCGATAAAGTACATTTTCGTGGTGTTATCAAGAAGTGAATGGAGAGATACTGTTGTTTGAATGCTTCCAGTAACAGCTTAGTAATCAAAGAGATATCTAAACTGCTATCCTGTAGGTTTTCCATTGTCTCAATAACTCTTTGGTCATTAAAAAATAATCAGAAGAAAGTTTTTTTTAGGGTGAAGATGTGTAGACTTGTGTTTTAGCATGATCAGAGAAGAGCTTCAAGAAATTACTGAATATGGAAGACTAGCTGTATTTTATGACATGAAAGCTTGTCCCAGCTTTAAGTTCTGTGTTGGTAAGATCAATGGGTGACTGACATGAACATGTTGTTTATCCGTCTAAGCTAGAATCTCACCCCTGCCGTTTAGGTACGTCATATTCAGTTTGGCTGTTTTATCAAGAAGTGACTGGATATGAAATCCATTGGGACTGTGACGTCCAATGTAGCCTACCTGCAGGGTCGTCGTATAAATTAATCCTCGTTATGTTATTGGAGATCAAATGTAGAATTTTTAGTCGATGTAGATACCGAAAAGCCTCCCTGTCAATAAATCGAAAGATATTCCGTAATTCTGTGTTGTACGTGAATAAATATTACTCGTTTTGCCGTCGAATGTAAAACGACTGAAGTACCAAAATCATTCACATAGACAGGATAGGATGACAAGCGAAAGTACCGCTAAAAATGTTGTACATACAAACAACATGTTCATGATGGTGGTTGTTGTGAAAGTCAACGATAAATGTACACACAAACAACATGTTCATGATGGTGGTTGTTGTGAAAGTCAACGATAAATGTAGTACACATGTTCTTCCATTCACGTAAATGTTATTTATTATCGCCCATTGAGCAGGTAGTCCTGTTTTCAGTACTTATTCATTTTCACAGGGAATTTAGTTTACACTGTACTACACATGTTATTGTTTATACTTCATTAAGCAAGCCACCTATGACTCTTCTTATCTTTAGCTCTGCTGCCTGCTCTGTGGTCAGATCAGTTTGAGCAAACTGTAACTTCATAGCACAGCTCTGGTTATGAAAGGTCAGCAGGGGGCAAGTCAGGATGGAAGAGTTGGTGTTAACATTCCTCCTTGACCACACATGAAGAGGGTTTCATGGTAATGGGAGATTCACTCTTATTTATGATCACAGAGAGATGTTGTTTTCACTATATACATCATTCTGTTTTCAGCATTGTAGTAGGCAACACTGTATTCACCTTACATACCGTACACAGTTTCATTAGCAAACGTTTTCGACCTGGCTCATTTATAATCTGTAAGTTTTTCTTTTGTCTTATTTGTTAGGTTAATAATTGTACAACCTTGCCTAGCAGGCACATGTCAGTTAATTGAGATTGTTAATTAGACATAATTAATCTAATTGTTTTCCAATTAAGAAGTATTTACCTTGATTGCAGGTTTGCACATAATATGTTGTTTATAGAATATGGGCGACTCTATAACTTTATATATTTACTTGTGACTTGAATAAGTTAATATTAATTTAGATACACTTGGGTTTTAATTACCTTAACCCCTGTTCAAGTATGTTTATGCTCACATATTCATGTCCCAAACAGAGTTGCGTAATACTTACGTTACGTAATTGCCGTCCGTTTGGATGGATTTTTGTTACTACTTAATCACTGCTCATTTGATACTCTATTTGATCTTTGGTGAACTTTATTAAGTATTCTTTTTAAGACAAATTAAGAGAATTAATTAAAACCCAGGGTTATTCAACTCTCATCCTTTTTGACTAACATGATAGTTATTAAGTGACAAATATTGTACTGTGGTGAGCTTCATTTGGCCTATGGCAAGTTCGAAGTTCACCGTTATAATCTTTCATTTTAAACATTCGTAGTGTTGTATTTAGCACCATTATTATTCAAGTTTATCATATCCTTTTATTTCAGTTTTACTGCGATAACATGAGTGAGGAATTTCAATACAGTTTACAGAAACGTACTCCTGTCTGTTTCTCGTCATTTCGCTGGTTGGCTAGCTGTCTAGTGTCGCATATCTAGACGCGTCTGCGAGGGCAGCATAACACACAAACAACATGTT
>JAIPMN010036126.1:1814-15107 GCA_020650975.1 Apostichopus californicus
ATTATTCACAAATCACTCAAGATTTAGTTAAAGGCATTGAAGACTCGACCCAAACCGCGTGTCGCGCTCTGAAAAAAAGTTAACTTTCCGTTGCTTGCAATTGAAGTTTTCTGCTTGTCGCTCCAAAATGCAGACAGTTATGAAACATGGTACATTTTTATCTTTAGCTGGACCTGAGATGTCCATCGCTGTATCGTTTGTACAGTGTGCTGTGGGTATTGACCGCTGCTGTATGTACTAGACTATACACTAGTGTCTATAGTTACCGACGGTAGCAAGCTCTGTGTGTATTTTCTGGGATCGATGGTGGTGTCTAACACTTCTATTACACCGCATTCGAAACTAGGTTAGATTACCGGTATGATACGTTTCTTTGTGCGCGAGTCTTCACACCCTTTAACATTGTGAAGAAGCAATAAAGAAGGACAAATAAAGTTATACAAATGATAAAAGGAATATTAATTCAGCAACTTTGATATTTAACCTGTTATAAACCTATACAAATAACTTCTAAGACCTAACATAGCTTATTGCATCTCAACATGGAACCATATCTTAGGAAAGACATCAATCTGCTGGAAGCTTGGAGTCCACAGACATATGACAAAGCTAGTGAAGGATGTGAAACATCTATATGAATTAAGATAGACTATGTGTCCTAGTACATTTGACAACACTGGAACAACGCCATACGAAGCAGGACCTAATTACTGTATACATATAATGCATGGTTACATCGACAGACCCAGAGAAGTACTCCAATTGTTTTCGACAAGAAAAGCACCAGAAGATACAAGCTGAAAATTAGACCAACACAACAAACACACTTAGAAGTCAGAAAGCAATCTTTTGTCAACAGAGCTTGAAGTTTATGGAATAAATATAGCAGATAAGTATTGCTAGCCAAGACACTGATTGGTTTCAAGAAAGGGATTGATGCCAGCAGGGTTTTCAAGAGCTTCCAATATGTATGTGCCACACACTTACAACTGTCCCTCAAGGCAGAAGAATATGGCATTCAGGTAAATCCAACTTAACTCCTGCCATCATCTTTTTATCACTGGAGTTGCCTTACGTTTGGGGCAGATACATGCATCTATTAAAGCTGTTTCCAACATGTCTTTCTCATATTAAGTGCAACAGGAGGTACAAAATGATACAGTAAGTCAAAAGTGCTACGCGCAGGGGAATTCCCATTCAATTCCTATCGCTTACGTCATCCACAACTTCCCGTAGTCCTTGGTGCACAGAGACGATTTGATACCGCCTAATGCTGGTGCTAGGTCTGTGTTATGTGAATATTTATTACTGCAAAACAGTAAGGAAATATCAGTAATGGGCTGTTTCTTCCCAAAGGGTAGCGACTAGGGCGAAGGGAATGAAGAAGAAACCCTTAAAACATAAAGCTGGTAATATCAATCTGTTTACTGCTTTAGCTTGCTCCACAACTCTGTTCAATCAGTAATATCTGATACTGTATACGGACGGTAACTAATATTGCTATTGTTACTAACTTAATGTTAGTGTTTGGCGGGTTGTAATAGATGTAGGCGTAACGTTACGAGCGCTATATATGTTAGGATACATTAAACGTGTGGTGGTCACAGTAGTTTAGTTATGCAAACCTCCAATCGCAACTTCTCAATAATTCGAGAAGAATATGCATATTTAAAAATCCGACTTCTTAAAAAAAGTAAAAGTCTACTCGAGGCGAGCAAGTGCTAGTGACATATCCTGGTATAATATAGGCATGGGTTACATCAAGTCAGGAGAAATTGGACTGTAGGGAGTTTATGGAAAGCAACAATAAAAGTAAATATTATTGATGCCCTTACAGTTCTGTATCAACTGACACCATTGTTATCATTGTGACATCATATTATTGCACCAATCTTCTGTTTTTGTGAAGCAAATAATTCAGAATATGTTAATCCCAGGCCATCACCTAATATTTTTCATTTTAACATCCCTTCGTAATGTGCGTGCTTTCGCCCTGCCTTAACGTCTTGTAAATATTCATATATTGACGCGTAAGCAAAGAAGTTTACGTACGAAAGTACGTACAACATGCACATGCGCTAACAACTTTCATACTAGTGTATAGTTATCACACATATGTACGTTGACAGTGAAAATGAACTACCATACTGTGTAACCGTACAAACTTTTCAACAGGGAATTGTAACACTTAATTACTGTTACCAGGCTTGCTGCTTAATAAGAATGAAGTATGACACTAGCCCAGTATGATAAAAAAAAAAAAACCTATGCTAGGGGTATCCCACGTTAAATCTCCACTCTCACCTTTTCAAGATGGAAAAATGGAAAGAAGCCGTCAACTACAGATCAGTGATGCAGCCGCGTGTTGGACACAATGGTTCTTCGTAACTCACTGATAGTCACAGCACCTTGGGGCCTGTCGAACACTCGCGCTACGAAACAAATAAACTAATATACACTCGAAAAACGAAACAACTTAAGTAATATAAACTCGAAAATAAATCGTTTTTGACCGAAATATCATTAAAATAAAAACAAATACATTACAACGGTAGTGAATGCACTGTGCATCGTCTTACTTTCCGTTAGATGCGCTGTTTTTGTTTTCAGCATACCGAAATAAAAAGTTTGATATTTGTAACATATTGCGTAACTTCAAACACATAAATGTTCATTACCATGTTGAAGTTAGCAGTTACGCTTGATACTTTTTTTTCGACACTCTTATTATTTTGGACATTTCGTATACATTTTCGACACTTATATTACTTTGACATGTTCCAAATTTTTATGAACATACTTATACTAGCTTTGACATGTTTATCATTATTTGGAAATGCTCTTATTACTTTGGACATTTTGCAACAAATGGCGTGAATTCAAACGCAAAAATGTTCACTAAAAATATGAAGTTAGCAGTTAGATTCGACATGTTCATATCATTTGCGACACTCTCATATTATTTTGACATACTCATATTATCTTTGGACATACTTATATTATTATTGACATGTTTATATCAAAATTTGGACGTGCTTATATCATTTTGGACATGCTTATATTATTTTGGACATTTTGCCAAAAAAAATACGTGAATTAAAACGCCGAAATGTTCACTACAAATATGAAGTTAGCAGTAACGTTCGACTTGTTCATATAATTTGCGACACTCATATTACTTTAGAAAAGGTTTAACCGCAATGGCTATTATAAAATGTGTAAATACGGCAAAGGGAAATCTATATAACGAAATTTCTACGGAAACCTATTTCAATATGCCAACATATTGATTAAACTCCATTCATATAAGGAGGCAATATTTCCCATGAGGCTAATATCGATGTTGCTAACAATATATGTGACGATAATATCATATCAATTGATGACAATAAACACCATAGAGAAGACATTCATGCTTTTTGAATGGAATAGCTCTCGTAATTTCTATTGCAATAATAAAAAGAAAATGTTGCAGGAGTTACATGAAATCAGTTCAACGCATGATGATTAATTGTATGATAATGTTTCGTAACATTGCATTAATATGTCAATACAAATGTGGATCTGGTCACTGAGTTTAGAGTGGACTAACGCAATTTAACAAGTTATATATAATTAACATTGGTTTCAAGAAACTACTTTTGGTGTTTTGTTGTTATCTCTCCAAGGCTTTCGACAAGAGGGTCCATCATATTCTACGCAAATTGGCATTTCTTTTTATGGAATATCAATGCCCATTTCTTGAAAACATATATTTTTAACTCTCTGGAATAATCGGTGGTATACACATGTCCATGAAATATATTATAGGTGTCGTACTACTACAAATCGTTCCATTGACTTAAACACTAAATTAGTAACTTTCAAAACCCTCTAATGCATAAAAGTTTTCAATTGACATATCTTATCCTGACCTGTCACGGCACTTGCAAATGTCCACATAATGACTGCTTAGATTTTGAGCTAGAAGAGAAGCCAGTTTAGCCAACTGAATACCAACTCATCCGTATGCTCGCTCGAAGTAATATCCACATTGAACCAAAGAATTGGTAAAATGAATTATATCACCTTCAATCATTATTCTCACACCATCTGTACTTTGATGTAAGTTCTTTCACATGAAGGCAGAAAAAACCCAATATGCCAAAGAAAGCAATACATTAGGTCATTTTAGACTGTTTTTTCGAGCATATGTACATTACTTTTTCCACTGTAATATCTATCGTTTTACCTGTTTAAGATGTACTCATTGTCACAAGGAGTTGTTGTTTTTTTGTTGAAACAGAATACAATTTAAATTAGTTATGTGAAGGGTCTGGGATATTTTTGACACTGGAAAAGCGGAGAGAAATTTAATCATAATTTTCAGTGCTCGTTACAATATTATTATTGTTTAGAGAATAATGGCGTACCATCGCCCAACTAAAATTTTTGTCTAGAATTGACAACATTGAAAAAATGTTCGCTGCTAATAAGCTGTCGCGAATGATGTAAAAACTAAACATATAGTCATGTTTAGTAATAATGCACACTTAATTGGGATGGAAATATATAAATGACATATATTCATAAAACTAGGATTACAATAATTGATTCCACGCTAAACGTTCTCTATCTGGAAACATTCTCAGAACACTATTATATCATAGTCTATGATCGTTATATACCTTCCGTATTCTGTTCAATTATTTAGTCTGGTACGAGCAATTCAAACCTTAAAAGAATAATCCATGACATGTAAATGTAATTCAAGAAAGAAGAGAATATTAATATACCACAATACACCAAGTCTTAGGCCAATCGCATTGCAATGTCAAGAGTAATCTAACATAGAATAACTCTCTTAAAGTAACATATGTTTTTAAAGTACGAATGAAGATGTGACGTCATTATCGCCCTAAGCGGAGGTACCATTCAAAATAGATCGTATCCCGTCTGAGATAAAGTATACATGAGCGAGCATTGGCTACGGCATGACACAATCCAATAATAGGTAAGTACAAAAGTTTAATTTGTTGAATAAGGTCCGTTCATCAGTAGCTAGGCTACATTTTGTTCATATTTGAAAATGCTATGAAAATGTTTGCTCCTGAAAATATGTGCTCCAACTCATAAACATGGAAATTAAACCAAAAACTTAAGAATTTGATTATGTTCGCCGCCAACTAGGGCCATTACTAGTAGTAATACCATTGGTATCATTGCAGAATGAGCGCCAATCTTCTGGTAAACTAGTCTTGAGCCTTTAATACAATATATTCGTCGCCTAAATGGTACACATACACTCAAGCAACATAACTATTTTTTGCAAGCAACTGAATACAAATTCTGGGCAATGCAATAACGACTTTGTAAAGCATCACAATACAATTGTTAGATTTGGAACTAAGGCTACACAACTAACTCAACATCACTGCTAAGAAGATGAACATCTCACTATTCAATGAACACTCTAAATTACGTATTTTAAACGTTAAACTACAAAACACTACAACATGCTGAATTTGGAGATGACGTTTTGCTTTCATTGTATGGGTCAACATAGTTTTACTGAGTGTGTGAGTTAACCAATTATTTCAACATAATCAATCAGTGATATCTTTAACTTTAAGGTACGCTAGTTCGACAAACCTTGTCATACATCGTATAGCCCCTATATCTGCTGTCGCAGTTTACCAAATTTGAATTGATCAATTCTAGTTAGATTGATAACAAATGTTAAGACTGGATTGTAATTGGTTTGCAGGTTGTAGATCGGAATGTGTGTGTTAAATCTACACTGTACAACAAGAATGTCATACGTCCATTGTTGCAATGTATTTCATGAACTACGGAGCAGGATCAAATGTGGCAATTTCTTACTAAATTCCCAGTCACATATCACTCGTAATCACACATTAAATGTTTCATCTTCAATTGATCTTCAGTAAATTAAAGGTATTTGTAATTGCATCGAGCGTACTCAGTATATGAACTTGAACTCTTAACTCTTTTTGTATAATTTTTTTTTTTAATGTTTTGATCGTCAGAAGAGTGGTAGCAAACAGAGTACGTGGGACAACGGTAAGGTGTATCACTATCCGTTGAACATTTTATAACAGCTTACTGTACATATGTACGTGGGACAACGGTAAGGTGTATCACTATCCGTTGAACGTTTTAATACAGCAGACTGTACATATGTGTGTAATCAGTAACAAGAAAGCCGTAGTCAAAACCGTTAATGTTTTCCTGTGATTGGCTTCTGAACCGTTTCATGCTTAACAATAATCGGAATTTCATAGACATACGTAGTACTGTGAAAACGAAAGAAAGCAAGACAGTGGAGAAGGATTCGCTCGAAATCGTTTTGCTAAAGAAAGTGTGTTTACACTTTTATTGCGACTTTTCTTACGCTGAATCGTTGCTACACGTCCAGGTATAACGGTATTGTTAAGATTGGTCGAGAAAACAGAATAGTAAACAGTTATGGAAACGACTAACACACAATTAGGTTGCTACCACTGCATGTTGTGAAGCATATAGTAACTTATTTTATGTGTGTGCAACAATTTATTCTCCTGACTAATCACCTAAATAAATAATTCAGATTTATTACAACACCATGTCAAAACTTGTAATTGTTTCATACTTTGACTCAAAGTAGTGTACATTAACCTTTTCATAATGACTCCATCTCCCTCTCAACCCCCCCCCCCCCACCCCACCACCTTGAACACTTGCATTATCAAAGAAGACGCTAAAGGCATGGGAACATACATACGGAAGAGTATTCATTATTGGTGGATTAAATGAATAGGCACTCTCCACAGCTATAATAACATACACTGTAAACATTAGTTAGTCACGAATGGCAAAAGTCTAGTCACAGTGACTAGAGTTAGCTAGTCATTACCAATTCGTTAGTTACAGACCAATTTGCATGGTCGTTCGACTAACATAAATTAGTCACATAAATGTGTACGAACTTTTTTGACACTCACTATGTAAACGTGACGAGAATGTTCTAGTCTTCTGTTTGTTTACTTTCTATAGACTTCAGCTTTGACCAATGACGTCATTATTTTTAACCAATCATCGTACCGTAGAATACCGTGTGTCAGCTGATCAGAGATCAAAAATTCAGACGACGGCTGGCGATTACATGTATACTGTTTGCACGTACGTAGTAGTGGTACGTCGTACATTGCGGCCATTGCCTAACTGCAGATAGAACAGGGTTATCAACAAAATACGAAGATTCTTAATCATTTAACAAATCGTCAGAAGCAGTTTCAAAATGTCGTCAGTTAGGTAAGTTCAATCACAACTGAAATTCTAATAATAACAATTGACACAATTGACATAATGTTCAAGGAAGGTTTGAATATCCGCGATATGTTTGGCTGGAAAGTATGGGTAATTTATAACGTTAGGCCTTAGTAAGCAAAACTGGTGCTAACGCTAGGCCGAAGCTAGGCTAGGAGTTTAGTATACCTAGTGTAGCCCACAGGCGCTCGTAGAGGTATAGTACTATAGTTCTGTAGTTGTAATACACACTTATATGACATATTTTATATAAATGTGTATTATTAGCTAGTATACTATGTTCTATAATGTTACGAGCGCCTGTGGTGTAGGCTAGCCTACGTCAAGTTTCTAGACACTTCGTCGACCACCAACCCAGTCTGCATTTCGTGCACTCTGAATTGAAGATCTTCGGCGTGGAATTAACCTTCTGTTCTTGTAGTAGTTATGATAGTATAATCGTACATTCAGGTGGCATACTTAGAGTCTGTTAAAGTACCACAAAGAGCATGTGCGTTTCTATACATGAGACAAGAACAGCCTTCTGATCATGTCTGACCATTTTTTCCTCCCCAATAAACTATTGGGTCATTAAGCCTTGACCTACCAAAGCTTCCATAGTTTGATTCCTGCCTTCAACCTGCTAAGTAGGTGCCAAATGCACGAAATTCAAAATCCTTCAGAATCAGACCCAGACTAACGACTAAGTTCAGTGAAATTTGACATCTGTGTGCACCTAAAGCACATGGTAATCATATTTTAAGTTATTTTTGCTAAAGTTGGAAGTACCTGGTGTTGAACTAAGGACAAAAACTCAGTTTCAATGCATGAAAAACCCATAATGTTGTTAGCCTAGGCCTCAGGTTCATAGTGGCACTACGTTAGTATCCTAGACCAAGTCTAAACCAGCTGTAGCACAATGTTGTAGGGTTCTGTATCCTAATTGGAGCGGCTGCTGAGTGCTAATACCTTGTACAGAGAATGTTTTTAATCTTACAGCAAATAATTCACAAAGGTATGCATTTTCTGCTCATGCATATGTGCATCAAGGGGTTTTGAGCCTACTCACTATCATTAATTTTCTGTTGTTTGTCAATTTTCAGAGAAAGTTGATGTGCTAAGTCCTCAGCATTCACAGCTATATACTTTGAATGGGTGTGATATCAATGGACTCAACTGGTTAGATGAGGTAACAACAAATTCCAAACAACTCTGACAGCAGAAAGAGATATCCTGATTCTTCCATGGGAGATCTACTGTAGTAAAGTATGAACCAGTGCTTGCCACCAATGGAGAATAAGGTAATTTGACGTTGTTGTTCTCTGACGAGCAACAAATGTAAATGTTTTATCACGAAATATGCCCCCCTATCCACCTCTCGTCCCTTATACCTGTCTTTAATACATTGTAACAACCTATGCACAAACCTTTAAATGGACTGGATATGCTATTGAGGTGAACTGTGTATCTAGATAGCATTTCAGTAAGCTTTCGTTTAGACTACTGTACATACTGTTACAGTTAGGCTGTGGTTTACAAATCCTGATGATCCAGTTTTGGCAAAGAACACCTTCAATTCTCTTCTCTTATTCTTAGTAACTTAACAGTTGCTCTGGAGTGACAGGCAATATCAGTTTAACATGTTCCAAACAGTTCAGGAATACATTGGGGTATGTCCTGTAGGTCAGTTTGGGAGGAATCAGCTGAGCTAAACAACAGTAGTTTTCATCACATTTCAGAGCCAGAGACGACAAAGCCCTCCCCGCTGACCCTTCTCTGGATGATGTTTCTGCAGGTATGGCAAGCCAGATCAAGTGGACTGTGATCAGGGATACCAATAAAACCTGCAAGAATCATCAATGCACCCAAATTGGTCAAGCTTTCCAAAATTGGTGACTGGAAATTGTTGTTGCAGACGTAGACCTGGTTACTGCTTACACAGTATTGCTCATATGTGTATTTACACGGGTCAGCAAAAAGGAACTGCTAAAGAGAGCAAAAATGGGACCACTAAGCATAAAAATTAAGAAAAGAAGATGGAAATTCATTGGGCATATATTGCGGCAAAACCCTAACAACGACAGCAACATCAGCATGACTTGGGCACCAGAGGGCAGGAGAAAGAGAGGGCGACCAAAAGCAACATGGCGCAGGACAGTAGATAAAGAGAGAGAGAGAGGGCTGGTTGGCGATCCTGGAATGAGGCCAGAAACGCAGCTGCCGACCGAGATAAATGGAGACGCTCTGTGGAGGCCTTATTTGCCTCTAGGCAAGAAGAAGACAGATGAGAGATGAGATGAGTGTTTACACACTGCACCGTGCATACTGAAATCTCTGAAAATACATCTTTATGGACCAATAATGATAATTGCATAGAATTCTGTTGTGGTCTATATTGTGACGACTATAAAAAGTATCATTTTGGTATTAACAAAAAAGTTCATCTCTCACTTAAAGTGGCCTACTCCTATTAGAGTCTATATCCATCCGCTCGATTGTTCTCCTTCAGGAAAAGTGCCAAAAAGCAGCAGGAGAACATCTTTTTTGACCTGTTATCAATCATGATCTAGTTTTTTGTGGCTTGCATGTTGGAGAGCATGAATGAAATTGGGTCAATTGAGGCAATTTTAGACCCCTTCTAAATTTAGTAGTCAAATGTTGTAAGACATAGAGATTTGTTTTCTGGTCAATGGTTCACTTTTTTGTTTAGTTTGTCATGGTAATATTTCTATTTATCCTAATTCGAGATAATGATTATAAGGATATTTTCTGGCCCTTTTAACAGCTAAGGTCATATAGAGCTACTCAAGGCCTTTTTATTGCATTTGATTTGACATGGGGTATTATTTTTATAAATAAATTTATAAATAGTTATATGATAGATAATTTTGTGTATATTAAATGTATGTTATGTATATTTATATTTAAATATTAATTCAGATAATTTATTTGGCTAAACTTCTATTTTCATATTTGAGCTGTGTTCTCGCAAACTTTCCCTTTATCTGTCTGTCCACATCTCTTCCATGCTGCTATTTTGATGAAACTGATGGAGCCCATAATGATGCATGGTCAGTGGACAAGGAGGGTTTTTAAGAAATTGTAGTTAAAGGTCATCAGGGGATCTAATTGTTTAAAAACTGTTGAACTCTGCCAACTTAATGGCTTAGGAGCATTTCAAAGTAATCCCATAAGTATTCTCAAGATGTTTTATCGGAAAAGGTTTTGACAATTTTGTAAAGATAAGTTTTCCCAATTGTCCCATCAATATATATTTTAGTTTTAGTGTTCTTAAACCTTTAGTGTTTGTTACTTTTCTTTATGAGCTGACTTTTAAATGGAATGCTTAATTTTCACATTTTGCATTAATACTGAATGTAAATAAAAATTGCCATGAAACTTACAATGTGTGTCACTATCTCATTTCTTAACTAGTTAGTACTTAATTAGTATCTGAAACTAGTCTTGTGACCTAAATAAGTAGTCACAGTTGCAATGACTAATATTTTTGGTCACTGGACTAAGCTTTGGTCGATAGAAGCATCGTAGTAGGACTAATTTTAATTAGTCAGAAAACTTGATTTAATTAGTCACAAAACTAATTTTATATTGTCAAATGACTAGAAAAAACTGGTCGATAGAGACATCGTTGTGACTATTTTTTTTTAGTCATATTGACTAACTATTGTTTACAGTGTACCTACAGCGACATTGTAGGTCAGACGGCGAAGTAATCTATAATACGGAAAGTAAACAAATGGAACTGATACATCATCGTGTTTAGTCAAAACAAAAAGTCTTTCGCATGTTGTTACTACTTGTCTTAAGACAATTACTACACTCTAAGTGTTAACCATGTATTAACAGTATCCTGAAAAAATATGTCATCACCAACTTCTTGAATAATATTCTAAAATTAATTCACAGTTCTGATACCTGTGTGGGTAATGATCGATATAGCATTATAATGCATATGAGTTATCAAACAAATATTCATAAAGTTGCTACGAACATGGTGGTAGTATTGAATACTGCTTAACAACTATTGAATTACGTTTTACAGTTATTATCATAGAGGCATCGTGGTATATATTCACCTAATATGGATACGAATATTTAATACCAAATAATCAATGACTGAAATGCGTGTTGCCTAACCAATTTTTTTAAATTTGCTCATAAAGCAATACCAGCTACCAAAGTGTTCAAAGTAGATTTTCTACAGTGTACTATCATGTATTAAACAATATTCAAGCTAGTTCCATTCCCTCGAGGGAACATTTTCAGAAACAGTGTCTGTCTCTTGTAGACAATTAGGACAACTTAAGTAAGTAAGCTCCAGTCACTCAATACAAATCAATAGCTAATATTTCGTAGGTAGACTTTGGTTTTATGGATAATCCAACCGATTTTTTTTCCAGGTTACATAATGATTCATGACTAGAATAACCTGACTTGGTATATCCATGGGATCCTTAAAAGTTCTAACTTCTGGAGCTATATATATATATCTAAAACTACCTACTAGTTTAGTCGAATGACGCAGCCACTTGTAGATTCATATGATATATTACTTATTTTATAGGTAGATATTACTCTGGATAAGGTGTTATATAGCAGACTATTGGCGCAGACGACTGTCAATCCACTTAAAACACCTTTCTTAAAGAACAGGATTTTAAGTTGATCATAATCTAGGGACACAACCCCTCGGCATCTTATTTACACAACATACATGACAGTTGCCATAAAACTGACAGTATATATCCATATACCCCACATGCGATTAGTCCATTATATTACCACAAGAGGTGTGTATGAAATGTGACATTGTGGCCCTGGAATGGACGCTTTTACATGTGTGTCACTGTAAGCCTTGCTGCGTATAATACGTGGGTCACGTGTCAGCAACGTGCAAAATGGTATGCCCCGGCTGCGATTTATTTTTCCAATTATGCAATTATGTGTAAAGAGTCTCTCATGGTTAGGTCGGAAAAGTTACGTCATCGCCATAGAAACCTTCAATTTGAGGTTACCAAAAGGTTGGCATCCATTCGTTGCAACGAAGACATACCAGTCCTATATGTACGGGGTTAATTCAATAGTTTCCTCTATATATGATTTACCCCATTGGAGATAAATATAGGTCTGATTCAACAGAAAAGTTGTGTAAATTAAGCCTTGATTAATCGCATACCAATTTTTCACTTTTAGATATGTAAATCCAAACTAACTAGAGTTCTAATAAAACGATTATATAATGCACCTTGAAGAATATCTCTAGTAGAGTTTATTGTAAATTAACCGTAGGTCATTTGACTGACCAGAGAAGAAAATATAAATTAAATAGTTGTCGAAATACGTTCAAGAAATTGTTGACGTTCTTGTTTCGGCCTTCAACGTCCCCTGAGCGATGTAATTGTGAATTATACATATTATACTGAAAATGTCTCCTTATTTGTCCTCGAATAGTCAACCTTTCTGTATAAAAAAAATTCTGGTTCTGCCGAGACTGTATACTTCCAACATCAGCCTCACTCTCTGCACAATTGTGTTCGTAGTTCAACTGACACTTACACACGTTTACAATGTATAAGAAGCCGTTTCACAATCCTGCACCTTTCAAATACATGCATAATTTTAATTAATAGAGTGTAGCTTACCGCGTCCCTAAATTATACGTAGGTTACAGCTAGGACTATAGGGCTTCACTGTATAATTCGGGGGAATGTTGTGATTTCAGTCAATATTTACAAAAGAAATAAAAGATACCGTGTATTATGTTAACACTTAACTGTTGAATATAGTCAATTGCGACGATAAGTAATGTTGTTTTGTGTTTCCTAGTAGCATTTATCCCCAAACTTTAAACGGTACCTCTATTAAAGATATAATACAAATATTACAACAGGTACAACAAAAGTAATTTTTAAACGTTGCCTTCGATAAGTTCCTTAGCTTAGTGTGTGATATGTCACTACCAGTAATAGTGAATATTGTTTTCTT
>JAIPMN010036140.1:2429-4929 GCA_020650975.1 Apostichopus californicus
ATTATTTATAAATTTTGCTTAAATTTTACGATAAAAGTACATGTTATCTTCAATATTTTTACAGATAAGTGGTATCTCTCAAAAGTTCCATTGGCAAGCTAGAACTGACATTTTTAATCTACTGATGTGCCATATTCACTCATTTTCTTTTAACTTCTTAATATTTAACTCCCCTAGCAACATTCATATATATGACCAGAAAATATGACCAGATAGAAATAAAAGAATGAAAATAGTACTGCATAAAGAAACAAAATACTTCGTTGTAAAAAAATGGTCCATTGTTGATGTGACGCTATAAGTATACGAGCCTGCCAAACGCTTTCAACGAGCAAAGGCTGGTTGTCACAGAACAGGCTATTCTGTGTACTGTCTGTGAAGATCAATATAAATGGTGTGGTTCAGTTTAGAGGATGCAGTTCGAGCAGGAATGCAACGTGCCGAAAGTTGCAGGCTACGTACTCTACAGACTGTACAATCTGTAGCTACCTACAGCGCTGCAGTAGCAAACCATAAAATATGCAGTATACATATGGAGGAATATATGGTACATCTATGCCCTACTGTAGCTGCATGCAGCTGCATATACACATATACTGTAGCTCTACAGTAGCTGTACACAAACCACAAAATGCACGTGACATCTCTGTAGCTCTACTACAGCTACAAACTGCAACAAGCATCTTCAGCTTCAATACTGTAGCTACAAACCACAGCATCTGAACAGTGCATCTGTGCTCTCTATGATAGCTTTACAATGTTAACTATGTAGAGCATTTGTAGATTTCTGTAGCTATAAACCACAGCATGTATATAACATTATTGTGGCTACAAACCACAGTATATATAGTACACCTGTGCTCTCTACGACAGCTCCACAAAACTGTAACAGAGTATCTGTAGCTTCACTGTAGCTAGAAACCAAAGCATGTATACTGCACTATTGTAGCTAGAAACCACATATTAAACTGTGCACCTGTTCTGTCTCCGATAGCTACAAACTGCAAATTATACAGAACAATTGTATAGTTCTATCATACTGTAGGTCTACATAGCCTACAATGTATAGAGTACACCTGTGTGCTCTTCTGTATGTTCAATTCAAAGGCCAGGATGTCTTCAAAGAGAATGAAACAGCACACAAACTACTGAAGCATCCAGAGAAAAATGAGATACTTGACTTTTCAAAACGATTTCTGTTTTAAGGTTTTAATCCTTTAGAAAGGAAAAGCTTCTAGAAGAAAACATGTATAACAGTCTGTACCATTTAGAAACATCTTATTTTCTAATTTTCTAGAGTATTTGACTTCATTTCAATGTATGGCAGTAAATTTCTGTTACTAATTCAACAGAAATTTGTTGTCTTTATTAACATAACAGATCTATGTTGACAAAAGTGTTTTTTTATGTTCAAAAAAGAAGGAAAAATGTTATAAAATGGGATTCGATGTTCTCGAGATGTGTTAACACGTCTTCACGCTTCGAAAATTTTCTATTTGCTCGTGTACTGCTCATTTTTTGGCAATTTTTGAAAGTCAACAAGAAGAATCAAACTTTAAGATTTTTCCCTACAGCGCACTAAATGAAGACCAAAAAAATGGGAAAAAGGAACTTTGCCAATTTACCCCTTGGTTGAAATCATCATCATGGATTATATTACAGATCTGTCGTATCTACAAAACGACGTCGTGCGGCGAGTTTGACCTTCGGCTGCTTTTGGGAGTTCCCCTGCTGCGCGTGCTCTGGTCACCGAGGGATGCGGTATCCCCATTACTTCTCCTCTCCGATTTGGGTGTCACCTGAGCGTACGCTGGCTCGGCAGCGTCAATCGCAAACTCTGTCTCTGACTTCCCGCTTCCGGTGCTTCTCCGACTGTCGGCGATGCTGCCATCCCTTTTATTGTAGGAGTTCAGTGAAGTCCTGGAGTGTGACTTGAATATGTTCGAGTTGACGGTGCCATAATCCCGTCCAACGGTGCTCCCTAGAGGTTGGATGAAAGAATCAATGACAGATTCAGACCGCCTGACAATAATAAGGCTGGTTTTAGGCAGGGGATCATATATTCAGTATCCCATTGTAAAAGTGCTTACAGATGCCTCCAATTAAAAACATTTAAGGCTTAGTGATTTCTAGCCTTATAAGTTTATACATATGGAATCACTTGATTGATAGAGCAACTGGGGAAAGAAGTCAAGTACCAGAACATCATACCAGACAACTTGATCATTGCAAAGGTATTACTCTTCTGAAAGTTCATGACAGGTAACAGTCATTAGTTGAAGTGGAAAACCCTCTCAGCCACTTAAAAGAGGAGGGAAGATCAAATCCTATGACAGTTAGTCACACCGAAGAGCCATTCGTCAAAATAAAAAGGTTTTTTGGAAGCTAATTGGACAACATCTGTCACTAAATGTACTTATTGAAATAATGAGCACTAATAAGAGCAACTGTAATAGGTTTAGGTCAAGTATTTTGTGTGAAAGTAAATCCCTGAGGTCAT
>JAIPMN010036140.1:9929-23987 GCA_020650975.1 Apostichopus californicus
ACCCTGTAGGCCAATGTTAGGGGCCAAGCTGTTTGTTAGAGTTAGTGTCACTGGTATAATAGTACTAAGCTTAAGCTAGGCCTAACTAGAGACAACAACACAACAGCTAGGCGCAGGAGGCCTAATAAGTAATATTACTATTACTACTAGTACTACTACTAGGTAGGCCTAATAACCTAACAGTAACACACTATCAAGTATCATTGATGAATTGTTACCATTATACTGTTATATGTTAAACCATGGATAGCCGCACTATGCTAACACCACCCTGGTTAAACGAAGCTAGCCAAGAGCTAGGCCCTAACGCCTAAGTGATCACTACACTACAGTAGGCCATGGAATTTGGAGTAGGACACTTCAAATTTAACATCTGATGATTAATTTTCCCAAAATTGGGGAGCTATTCACCCCTCGATCTTCAGTTCAATAAGGATGGTGCTCTTAATTACCTGATCATCGGTTGAATAAGCGAGTCATTTGGAGAACCCCTACACTTTAGTTGGCATCAATGACCTCCCAATACCCTGCAAGTGGTCCTTGTATATGTGACAAAATGTATTTTAATTTCTTTGGGTACGCACTTTGATACAATACACAACACTAAGATAATATAATGAACCTGAACACTCTGTGCGACTTGACTGTTCAGATGGGACACGTCTACACAAAAATATTCTCCTCTATGGCTTGATGAGTCTCTCAGCTCACGGACTGTGATTGGGTGAACAAACAAGTTATTACCTTGATGATCGGGTAAAGAGCCACAACCAAAAGAAAATGTAGTTACTTCTGTACGGCAATTTCAAAAGTGCAGTTTAGGGGTTGTTCGTAAATCAAAATCTTGGTCTTAGATTGCCCCATAAAATTGAGAAAGTTGACATTTAGCATTTGACTTGTTTGCATACAGTTATAATTGATTTTTAGGCCCTCTTCCTTGTACACATTCTCTTTAGTGGATATTAAGCAGTTTGCTAACAGTTTTGTATTATTATAATTGATTTTTATTAGATTTTTTCCCACTTGACATACCCACATCCACATTGGGATATTAGTTTTTTGGGTTAAACATCCACTTCAAATTACTTCTAAATATTCAGCTCAGGACTTGGATTCTGATGGTAACAGGATCTAGCAGAAAGTACATATATAATAACTACATCAGACAATAATTTGAGGTAGAGTTCAGGTAACTTAATGAGTCAACTGAACCTTACACATCTGGATGCTAGGAGCCGGCTTCAAGTTGGCCCTGTATTCTATAGTTACTCCAGTATTCCTCAGATTGTATCTATGATTGAGAATTCTGTCTTAATAGTTCTTTCAAAACATGGCAAACTCACACCTTGGCCATGAAAATAAGTGCATTCATTGAATTCACTCTTTAAGCATAACAGCACACATTGATATGCAGACCAAGCTATTGCAGTTTGTGGATGTTGGGTAGTACCATAGTACAGTAGTCAAAATAGTGTTTGGGGTGGGGGGGGGGTGGGGAGAGGGGTACCAGAAGGCAACTTGTTTGAGGAGGTTGTATTGTTGCTTTTTCTTTTTGGTAGTTGGTATTATGTATAGTGGACCATCCACATAGCAAATATACAGTGGTAAGTTAGAACTGCAGAGGTGCCTACAATATCAGTAAAAGAAGCCAAGTTGAGCCTAGACCTCGCCAAGTCCATACCCCAGAATATAATAGCTGATAGTTTCATTTAAACAGTACTCTTCTCTCACTTTTATTAATCATATAAGACATGGAGCTATTGTACATGTTCGGTGGCAACAATCTGACAGGTTATGTCTGTATGCATATTCATAATGAAAGTATCGGAATTTGAACGTCACATGAGCTGTATCGTTCAATGTTCTTTGGTTTCTCGTCATTGCGACAGATGCATCGATAGTTGGCCACATCTGTCAACGAGGAGAGTTTCTCAATCACTCCTATTGTTGTGTTTGAACAGAGTAAATACAGAAGTTATAACCCCGAGAGTGTCAGCTCGATCCTCCTTCTAGGACATTATGGAATCGATGTTTGGAGGTGGAGGCATTCCAGAAGTCGTTATGGCAGGTATTGTTAAAAAAAGAAAGAAAATGGAAGTTGGCAAGAAGTAGAGGTCTGCAGTTTGTTGCTTGAAAATAGAGAAACAAATATCATTTTGATATCAAAGCCTTTTGAATGGTCATTCAAAGGCTCTCGTCACGATGTGATGTGAGGGAGGAACACATCTCTAGTCATGACAGCATATTACAGATTGAATGTAGTTGTGTCAGGTTTGTGTATCTTTATCCCTGAATAATGTTGTTTTTGTTCAAAACTAACCTAGAAGACTGGTAGACTATATTGGTTGTTGGTCGTGGATATCTTTAAATGTTTCTATTATTTCAAGCTCAAAGCTCTGTTTGATCCTCATCCCTTTGAGTATCAGTTGATACATTGCTAGTAACTTAAACCATTTTGTAAATTTGTTTGATTATGTTTCATATCAGCTGTCATTTGTTTTTGGTGTTTCTTCAAGCCGGGTAACAATTTCATGACTGCAATAAGTTTGCATTTTTTTTTTTTTGGTTGAGGTTTCACAGACTGTGTGTATCATCTAGAGGTGGGATATACTACGGTTCTGTCTGACATATATAAAACTGTTGTTGAATGTAACAGAGACTTGATCAAATGGCATATATATATATATTGGTTTGGTGTCAAGCATTTACAAAAAAGCAAGCAAAAATTGGATATAGTTATCACAAGCTCTGGTGCAGAGTAGTAGCAAATAAGGTGTAAAAATTTAAGCAAAGTTGGCAATAGTGGAACGAAATACAATATGAAACACAGTAAATGTTAACAAACTACAAATGACCATAGCAAAGATTGAGTGGGCTTTTCACCACTTTGGCAAGAAAAAAACCCAGTAAAAGCCATGATTCCAATATTCAAGTTTTTTTGTAACCCATGTTCATTAATGATTGCCATTAGCTACTGATGTGAGGTGGCTCTTAGGTAATGTCCATCTCTCATACCGACTGGACATTAAGGTTGTATTGCGTCTCGTCCATTACTTAACGCATCAATCTGTTTTAACCCCCGACCAATCAGATGCGACCGAAACTGTCGAGCCATCCAAAGTATCGATACCGGGCCTGCAGTCTAGCTTCGTACTGCAGGGTTCAGCCACCTTGATCCACCATAATGAGAAAGGTGATCTAGTCGGTCCGGAGGGCTCTGCTAAATCTGTCGACGAATACCTTTATTGTCGACTGTGCCAGGCCAAGTTTGAGTTAGTAAAAGATGCTATGGTACATTACAATGGAGAGGACCACAAGAAGATTCTGTTAGCGCTCGGTGAAACGCAAGGTAAGTTATATGGACAGACATGTATCGTAGCAGATACGACCTGTTACAGCCTGTCTTTATTCAGTTAGAAACCATTCCTCAATAAGTAAAACAATCTTGTAGTGCTTTAAAAGACAAATCGTCATTAGGGTTTTTGTTTTAACAACTTTAAACGAGACACAAACGCCAACATCGTCTATGGCTTACATGACAGTGAACGTTGTGAATAAAAATCTTGTTGGTTTTGGGAGGTATCGTAGTTTGAAATTTATGTCTGAAATTCTTTTAGTGCCACTATAGGATATGAAACCTTTGACTTTCTGGGTTTTTTTCTTCTTTTCATATTTTAAGGTGAAATATAATAGAGGGATTCAGAGCCACAAGTTTTATTTTGAAATTTCTTTGTTCTTAAACATATGTTTGTTTTTCTCATATCACTTTGGTATGTAATAAAATGATGGAAATATGATCACCAATGTCTTAAAAGTCCCTCCCAAAAAATAAAAACCAAAAAAAAAATTGCATTTGTTGATCCTTTTAACAGGTTTGACAACTGCCAGCAAGCCAACCAAGAAAGGAGGCAAAAGAAAAGGTTAGTTTATACTAGCATTAACCATGTTTAGCATAATGTGGGATGTGAAAAACTCTCCTTTTCCTATCAAATAGCAATAGGAGATTAATGTGGTATGCCTTAGGAGTGTTTTCAAATTTTCATGGTGAATTGGTTACAGAGTTAACTGGCAAAGTCCCTTTGTGTACAACGTATGAAGACCTAAACTCATAACTCCAATTCTCTATTCAAAACGATTTATTTGGAGAAAGATGGACATTTTCTGATCACGTGGCACATTATATAATATTTTGACACTTTTTTTTCATTCTACGTTGTTCTTTCACTCATGTATTTGACACATAACTTTGCATAAATTTGTCGATAAAGCTGTTAAATTTTCTTTCTTTTAAACATTCACCAGCAAATAGTCAGCATAACAGAGCCAGCAAAATGCCTGCCATCGCAGACGGGTTGGAGAGTGGTATATTCGTAGACGACAAGGGCTGCCTTTGGGGTGCCGAGAAGAATGTCCTGACACTCGGAGAATTCAAACGGTGCAGGTTATGTAGCGTCACGGCGAGTTCGTTCAAGACTGCCAAGGAACATTATAACGGCAACAAGCACATTAAAAGGCTTAAGAGGAGAGCTGAAATCGAGGGTAAGTACTATACATCACATAAAACAAAAATGGAAAAAAAAACAGGTTGAAAATAAAAGAGAGAAATTGATTCCTTAATGTCAAAGTTGGATAAAAGTACTAAAACTGCAAGAAGCAGAGCTGTGGCCACATTATAGTTTCCATTCCTGGTCAGTCAAACCAGGAATGTGTAAAATTCTTCCAAACTGCATTCTGTCCCTAAAGTGTGAGACTTCTGTCCACTGAGTGATTCTAAAGATTGTCCTGCATTTTTTTGTGAGCCAAAGGTCAGAGTGTTTATGTTAAGATTCGCTGAATACATTAACCACGACTTTAGTTTCTTCCAAACGATCTTTATTTTCTTCCAAACGATCTATGTGTGAACTCACATGATATCAGATAAATTGACCCTCTCCGACACTGAGGTTTGATACATATGGACTCAATAGGTCTTGATAACTCGGAAGCATAGGCATAAGACATAGGCGTAAGACAAGTTAACCCTCTCCGACACTGTGTGAAGTTCTTTAGAAACAAGTTGTTTCCTAGTTCAGAAAACTTACAAAGGTATTGAAGAAGGTTGGAAGGTAAATGCAGTTACCAAGTGTGAAAGTTACTTTGCCGTTACATGTGGCAACTTTTGTCGCTGTTACAATTCTTGGAGGAAAAATGAAAAAAAAATGTTGTCATTAGTGAGGTATTGTACAGATGAGATGCCTAGATAAGAACAAGTTGCGATTATACAACACGACAACATGAAAATTGAGTCAGATATTATTTGCATCTTGTTCTACATTGCAATAATAGGCTCATTTTATATGATGTAAGTAGCAGCTTAACATTTCAGCACCTTCTCAGAATGTCCTGCGGATATTAAAGTGAGTGAATTTTTTCTTTTCAGGGTTGGAGTTCAAGTCATTGGGCAAGAAGCTGTACATGGCTGTTGCACAGGGACAGATCGAGAGAGACGATGACCCTATGGGCTTGTCAGAAGATATGAGAACAAAAGTACACAAAGATGCAGCTGCAGAAAGAGGTAAGGCCAGAGCCCTAGCTAATAGCTACCAAAATATGTTGGTTAGAGAGAGGAAAGGTAGAATCCTAGCTAGAGAGATGTAAGGCCAGAGCCCTAGCTAGTAGCTACAGAAAGAGGTGTGTTTGAGAGAGGTAAGATAGAATCCTAGCTAGATGGACTGAGAAACTGGTGGCCTATATACAGATTGGTAACAAAGAATCCTAGCTAGAGAGATATAATGTAGAATCCTAGCTAGAGCAAGTTAATTGTAGTGCCCTTATATACAGACAGCGGTATTATGCAGAATTCCAGCTATACAGAATGGTTTGGGTGGATTTCTAGCTGAGAATAGTGAAACTACGGAGAGATAGAAGGATACCTTTAATTAACTGCATTATATTAGTCAATTAGTCTCTATAACTTTATAACCTTGTCCTTTTCCATTTTCCATCCATACCTGTATTCTTCATCATTACCATTTACCTTTAAGAAGATCTTTTTAGTAATTTACATGTATCATGCACCTGCTTAATACTTGACTCTTATTCCAATATAGAAGCTCAAGAGAAAGAGAGGTCAGAGGAGGTGGAGCAGGCGGAGGAGGGGGAGGAGGGGGAGGGTGTGAAACTTGAAGAGGACATGGAACTAGCAAGTGAGAAGCCAGCCCCCGTCCCTGATCCCCCGGTGACTCCTATCCCCGCGGATAAACAGAAGCCACCGTTGCCAACCAAACCGAACACCAATCAATTTTGTTCGACCTGTCAGCTCGAGCTTTCCTCAAAGAGAACGGCAGAACTCCATTACGAGGGAAGGAAGCACGCCAAAATGCTGGCGCTGAAAAAGTACGGACCCGATCTGACCAAAAGTAAGGAAGACCCCAAAAAACGCTCAATTGTTTCAAAGGAATTGCGTATTTGTATTTGTTTCTTCGTTTGTACCGTCAGTTTTTGTGTCAGGAAATACATAACATTAAGGAATGGTGGTATGGATATGAGTAAATGGTTCAGTATTTGTGATGTATTATCTTTCATGTTTGTGTGATTTTTTAAGTAAAGGATTTTGTTTTATCATTTTTGGTGACTATTTTTCAGATTTCTATAGGGTAGTAGTTAGCATCCTAGAAAGGTATACCACGATATAGTAAAACTTCAAGCCCATAAGTGAACTGCTATTTTCCCCTCTTCACCCATCCCCCCCCCCTCCGTCACCATTGTTTGTAGCGGGAGGGTCACGGTGTAAGGATCTGCATATCTCTTACCAATCTTACATGTAAAGGCATTTAACATTTATGATATGCAAGTTGCATGTATTTATATATATATGTGTTGGACATATATTTAAATAGGTAAGGCAATCAACAATAAATAAAACAGCCAACCAATAAATAAGTAAGGAAGGAAAATGTCAAAATGTGAATCTGTCTCAAAATTGTTAGGAAAGAAGAAATTCTAAAATAGAGATGAGAGATAGCAACATATTCTGTGTTTTTTATAGTTGATTCTATTTAACAGTTATTAATAACAGAAACATCCACCATGTAGATCTGAGCTTGAGTACTAGACCTCTAAATAGTCTTGCCTTAACCCATGATAAATTGTTTTCATCTCTCCTTGTAGATGGGAAGCCCGTCCTTGACTTGGCCGGTGCTGGTGTACTCTACTGCTCATCCTGTGAGGTGATGTGCATCACCCCGGAACAACTCGATGAGCATAATGCAGGTAAGGCTTACCCCAAAAAACAGCAATGAAGTTCATCAGTGTTATCCATTAAACTTTGTTGAGCAGATGGGGAGGAGCTGGGGAGGGAGAGAGGGGGAGATTCAGTATCTTCCTTTTTATGGGGTAGGGTTAACCATACATCTCTCTCTCTGCCAGCCATGGAAGGTTAATAGAGAGGTTGGTTATATGTACAAATTGGTGGCACATGTTTTTGGAGAACTATGTTGAACCTATTGGAAATATGTGTCATTTCAGAGCAAGAGTTGTTCCATTAACTTGATGCTCTTTCAATCAAAGAGGTATTTCTGGTCTCAAAATAACCAAATACTCATTATTAGCGACTTATAAAACACTCAGTCCAGTGAGCTGTCTGTTCTGCCAAGGCAACATAACTTACAGTGTTTGTGAATTTGTGAATGTCACTTTAGATAAGCATTCATGGTGATACTTGTAATGATGTACCATAGCGACTAGTGTTTTGAAGATCTATATCTTGCCATGAATGGAGGAATTTGAAACCCGAATTCAAGGCATCATCTTGCCATAAAAAGAGGGAATAAAAAATGTATATTTTATCTTTTCTTTTTTTTTCTTCAAGTTTTTGTAATCGTCTACATTACATTATACTGAACAGTCACAAAGCACCTCATTAGAACTTATTAGTTTGTGTCAATGCCTTGAAAATTTTTGAACGTTTTCGTAGACTATTATACCGCATTTACTCATAAGAACTTGTAGGATTTAATGATAAACTGCTGTTATTGATCTAATAAATAATATGCAGATGGTGTACAGACTCAGTATACAAAAAAACAAGGAGGTTAATTAGTAAATAAAATAATATAATACAGACCAGCAGTACTATCCAGACACACACACACTCGCACACACACATAAAACACAGACATTTATAGATAGATAAGTGATGAATATTTAGATGTGTATGTATGCATATTGAAAGAATACAAAAGTAACAGTGTATATGATCATATTGGAGGGAGCTATAATATAAGTATGTCTTGGTCATCTCTCAATCTAGGTCAGAAACATTTATCTGTCGTAGAGGGCGAGAAACAGAGGCAGAAAGAAGCCCAGGAGGCTATCACGGGCGATTTTGGATACGGCTGTAGAATCTGCGATGTCAAACTCAACTCCAAGCAGAATTACATTGAGGTAATTTTAAATTTTGGCTCGAATGGGATTTAAACCGGCAACCTCAGGGTTTGAGATCCCTTGTTAAAAAATGGGTATTTTCTCACAGTCAGTGTTTCATCCACACCACACGTTGGTCTGATTTTTGAGGTAATATAAAGAAAGGAACTTCACAGGTCATTGGTTTACAGAATTTCTGTAATCGGTTTCTATTTGGGCTGCATAAATATTCCTGAAATAATGTGCTAGTTTGCACTCACTAGTTTGTAGTCTTGTCTCTACTCCCTAGTTTGTACTCTTGCCTCTACTCACTAGTTTGTACTCTTGTCTCTACTCACTAGTTCGTACTCTTGTCTCTACTCACTAGTTTGTACTCGTCTCTACTCACCAGTTTGTACTCTTGTCTGTACTCACTAGTTTGTAGTCTTGTCTCTACTCACTAGTTTGTACTCTTGTCTCTACTCCCTAGTTTGTACTCGTCTCTACTCACTAGTTTGTACTCGTCTCTACTCACCAGTTTGTACTCTTGTCCGTACTCACTAGTTTGTACTCTTGTCTCTACTCCCTAGTTTGTACTGTTGTCTCTACTCACTAGTTTGTACTCGTCTCTACTCACTAGTTTGTACTCGTCTCTACTCACCAGTTTGTACTCTTGTCCGTACTCACTAGTTTGTACTCTTGTCTCTACTCACTAGTTTGTACTGTTGTCTCTACTCACTAGATTGTACTAGTCTCTACTCACTAGTTTGTACTGTTGTCCGTACTCACTAGTTTGTACTGTTGTCCGTACTCACTAGTTTGTACTGTTGTCTGTACTCACTAGTTTGTACTGTTGTCCGTACTCACTAGTTTGTACTGTTGTCTGTACTCACTAGTTTGTACTGTTGTCTCTTCTCACTAGTTTGTACTCTTGTCTCTACTCACTAATTTTTACTTTTGTCCGTACTCACTAGTTTGTACTCTTGTAAACAAGTGCAATATTTCCTCACCCAAGAGAAGTGCAATACCATGCTAGTTTAGTTAACTACTCAAAGGAGAAGACTATTACAACATCAACCCAATAATTAGTCTGCTAAAGTAGGGCCTGTTTTTGTGCTCTTCACATTTACATTTGTTGATGCGCATTTTGCTTTGAGGGTGCTTTGGGCACAGTGTGAATTGTTGATTGTAACAAACATCATGGGGGATAGAGGCAGACGTAACATTACAAGCATAAACAACATCTGTAAGGGTTCTGTGGATGTTGGAAGCATTCTACAAACCTTTGAACTAGGCATGGTTATGATAGTGAATAAATTACCGTTACTGTGAACTGACAAAAGTGAGTGGTTAACGACATTGCCTTGATCAGGCTGACGATTATACACGTTTCTAGCGTACAGAGATATTCAGAGGTTATATTTATTTCTATATTACTCATGTATTTTTCATATCTTATTTTTATATATATTTATATATTATTTTTCATACATTATTCATATATTACTGATTTATTTGACAGCATAAGCAGAGCAGGAAGCACCTCAAGAAATGGCGGGCTAAAGAAGAGAAGAAGATGGAAGGAAAAATGCCATACGGGGTAAGACGCAAAAGATGCTTTTTAAAGCCACGATCGATGTTTGACTCAGTTTTTGGTGCATAAATTTAAACCTATCATACAGAGTAGGGTTGTATCATGTAACCAGCCACACAGACTTCGACACAGATCCAGGCACCACTGTATGCACTATGTTAATTAGGCCAGATATGTGTCACTAAGACATGTTATTGGACCTCTGCTTCTCATTACTGACAATGCATTTTCTAACAAACCTATATAAAACGAAGGAAATAATAACACCCCAAGAATGTCAAACCAGGTACCTACGTGGAAATTGTGATATCCAAACAAAAATTCCAATAATTTTTCTTTTTTTTGCTAAATCTTACGAGCACAATCTGTGATTCCTGTCATGATTCATAATTCTCTTTGAATCCTGTTTTTAAAGTTTCTTGTGTGTTTGTGATAGTAGGTATAAAATATCACAATTATTGTGATATCAGTGAGATCTCACTATAATTATTGCCCTTTAATTTCTGTTCAATTAAGATGTCTGTTCAAGTTAGCTGTCTGTCCGTCTGTCTGTCTCTTTTAAACTTGTCCTTCGACTGTGCTTTTGTTTCAGTTGCCCTGTTTTACCTTGACATGTTTTTTTGGGCTATAGACTAAGCAGTTTGTTAACATTTTTTTTTTCTCCCCTCTCGCTTTATTATGTTGCTCCAGTGCCAAAAGCACGACACATTTAACTGGAACATATTGTGTATTTTAATGACAAAAAGTTCTTGCAAAATATTCAAATCAGTTTGAAGAAAGTTCACATGAAACCTTTGCAGTGTGTTACCACATCGTGGTTCGTCTCTGTTGCAACGGTGTGTCCCCTCATATATAACCACCTCTCAGGATCAGTTTTAGGGACAGAAAATGAACCCGTTTTGTAGGAATCACAGATGGAGGAAAGAGAAAACGTATTCCTAGTACTGATTATCTTCAGAGTTAGGTTGACCTCACCTTGTTATTAAGTATTAATCACAATATGGATTGCCTCGATATCCAAAGACACAGTCGTAAAGTAAGTTTACAATTTAAATGTGGATTACATATGTGTACATATATCACACCGACAATGATTGACTGCTCTACTCTTATCTCTCGGTCAGGGTTTCCGCCCCGAGCAATATCCACCATTCCCTCCTATGCCGGGTCCCCACCACAGCCCCCTCCGTGTTGAGAGAGGACGGGGCTTTGACGTCATGGAGCACGGCGGCTGGGAAAGTGAGAGACCACCTTTTGAGAGAGCAGGGCCTGGAAGATGGGAAGACAGAGGCAGAGGTAGAGGGAGACCATGGGATACCCATCAAGACTTTTCAGGTGAAGGACACAGACACAGGAGTGATAGTGAGACAGGAGGGTCCAGCCAAGGGTTTGATTTCTCAAAGGCTGTTAGCTCCGAGGGAGGTCTGTCCGAGGTCATATTGAAGTATCTACCCAAGGAGGTGTTAGTGCAGCTAGCGATGGAGGCACTAACTTCAAAGAGTAAAGAACTCATCGGGAATGCTGCTTCGGGCGCAGGAGGTTCCGGTTGGAAAGGGAACCAAGAGGGGCAAAGTTGGGATCAAGATGAGGACTATAGAGCGTACCACTCAGAGTGGAGTGAGTGGAACGAGGGTGATGGAAGGGAAAGAGGGTTCTCAGACCGGGGTCGGGGAAGAGGGTTTGACCGTGGTTGGGGTAGAGGATCTGATGGTGGGAGGGGTAGAGGGTTTGATTGCGGCAGGGGTAGAGGGTTTGATGGTGGTCGAGGTAGAGGGTTTGATCGTGGTCGAGGTAGAGGGTACGATGACAGCTGGTCGGAAGGTGGATGGGGCAGTGGTAGTTGGGAGGAAGACCGTGGTGGGTTTGGAGGACAGGCGAGGGGTAGTAGAAGGGGTGGAAGCTTTGGAGGAGGATATTGACATCCTAAAGGAAAGCATCTCACCTAGCATGCAGGCGTTACACTCTCCATGTGTGTAAATTCAAGTACATAATACACTAACACATCACTGGGCTAATTCCATATATTGTAATCCTGTCCTCTGGAATTCCAACAAAATTGTTACTGTATGTTGTTAGTTGTTTACCTGTGTTCAGACTTGCGAAAAGGATTCTTCTTAAGCATATGATTTGCATATGATTTGCATATAAGAAGAGCAGATCTAGTGATGTATGGTGCTGATGGTTTCCAAATACAAATTGGAATATATATAAAGGAAAGTGATTCTGTGCGGTTCGACAAAAGGAAATACATAAAACTGTTTTTCTCACAGAAGAATGTGAAAGTGAAAACCAGAAGACATTAAGGCTTTGTAACCATGCAAAATGCTGTATGAGTCATGTCTTACCATTGAGCTACTAGTATTAAGTCTTTTTATTCTCTGTCGAAAGTGCAGACAGGATTTCCGGGGGGGGGGGGGGAAGGGGGAGTTTTTTCCTTTTTTCTATCCAAGAATTTTGAGGAGAAAATTAAATGAAGTGTTTTCAAGCTGACTTCCTGGTCTTGAAAAGCCCAATGCCTTGTTTTGTACTTGAAATATGAGTCTTTTGTTCATTTACTGAATCGAAACATGGACCTCAATTCACCCACTTGTATTAATGTAATATTGAGTGGTCTGTTAACCCGTAATTACCCAAAGTCAATGTGTTACCCAGCTATACAAAATGTACTAAGTAAGTGGTAGTATCCATCTTAAGTAAGTTTGTTAACCCAGTTAATCAAGATATTGTGCCTGAGACATCTGTCTTCCCTCTCACACCAATCATAAGTTAATTTGTTACCCAGTCATACCCGAGATAAATTCTTACACCCAGTGACACATTATAATGTGACAGGCCACTACACGTCACAACTGATTTAGTTACCCAGTAACACAACTTTATGGGACGGAAACCTCTGTTAACCAACACCTACCCATGGTAAGTCAGTTTGTTACCCAGCTAGAAGAGATTATGGGACTGAGAACTTGTGTACACTGCAATACTAACCAGAGCTGACTTTGTTACCCCACTTGGACTAAATAAGTTATTTTCCCAGTTACACACGAATAGTGTGACAGACCACTTAACCCACAAGTAACCACCGTTACTAAAGTAACAATTTGTTACACACAAGATAATATTCACTGAGAACTGGTGTACACCCACCTGTAGACCTATGTACAATACCTAACTTTCTTACTCAGAGGTTCTGTATAAACTGTGACCTCTTTTAACCCACAAGTACCCATCATAAAAAAGTTACCCAGGTACTCAAAAGAATGTGACAGATCTCTGTTAACCCACTACTATCATAACTAAGTTTGTTACCCAGCTACACAAGCTAATGTGAAAGAATTTTGCATGACATTGGTATAAGTCCGTCTTACCATAGCTGTAGCCCCTCCGCCCCCCCCCCCCACCCCTTCCATTTTCAATCTCCTACAAAAAGTCCAAAGTAGTTACTAGCACAGCTTCGCATTTCTACAAACTATAGACCTAATCTAAAAGTATAAATAAATAAGCCTAAGAATGCATTTGGAGGTCGACTTAGTTTAGTTTAGTTTAGTAGAAAAAAAGGATCAAGAGGGACACTTAAGTCCCCATCAAGGACCCTATAGAGAGAAAAAAAAACTGAAGACACAAACACTCAGACCCGATTACAATGCTTAAAGTGCTTGTCCAAAGCATTCCAAAGCAGACTTAACCGACCCAAGGGCCACATCCTCTCCTTTAGTAAATCCTGCTTACATCCGCTCATATCTAATATTAAGTCATTATCTCAATGAGGTGGTGAACTGTCTATTTGTTTTGTTATTGTTGATTTTTACATCACAATATATCGAATGACTTCACACCATGCCCAAAAAAAAATAAGGATCGGATACGGAATCGTTTACGTGCCATCCAAGTAAAGACCAAAATGGTACAGGCGATTATTGCATACCGTATAACACAACTGAATCCTGGAAACAGTGCTCACGAATTGCTCACGAACGGGCGTAGCGAGCGGGGGGGTGTGGGGGGGTGTCACACCCCCCCAATAATTTGGTCGCTGTCGGCAAATTTTGGGTCTGTCGGCAAATTTTGGGTCTTTCGGCAAAAGG
>JAIPMN010036151.1:0-10401 GCA_020650975.1 Apostichopus californicus
TCAACTGGACCGGGAACCCAGAAGATTTGAAAAGAGACAGAGGGTTTGATGGGCAGGTTATGTCCGTTTGTGACCAGGATTCAAGGTTATGTGTTGCTGCCGTGCCACAGGAAGGGTTGGTGAGCCTGGAGGGGTGAGATGTCTTATCTATCGTCAAGCGTCATAGACAGTAAGGGCATGTCGACAATAAGCCAACAATGACACTTTTATTCACGAACATTTACTCTGCTAAACATTCTGCAACTTAAGACAATCGGTGAAGTGTTCCTTTCATTGGCAAAAGTGACAACAAATCTTAAATTAAATCATCTCGCAACCTTCCCATTTCCAGGATATTTGAATAGGAAGTCGAAGCTTCTTGTGGTGCACACAAGCTGTGTATTTCACCAAGACCAAGTTACACAGCGCCCCTATTATCTGAAGGTGAAAACCCTGAACGTCATCGGACCATATTTGTAGTCAGCTTAAAATTTCTCAATCTTACAACAAACGAGATTAAGATAATTTTTTTTTATAAAGTCAATACCGGTTACGCCCCTCCAAGGAAATTGTGATATCCGCTCAACTTTACAGATCTGTAAGTGCATCTTAAGGCACTTTATCCCAACAAAACTCACCTACAAATCTCACCTAGCTCTAAAAATTAATAGTCTTTTATTTTATCAGCGAACAATGTATTCTTTTCAGTATTGTGACCTGACCTAAGATTTATGTTAATTTTACCCTTCCGTGTTGGATGGCCTACCCTGTGCATGAAAGCTTCCCGAGTTGTCAATATTCGTTGGATAATGTAGCCATGAAAAGTGAGGATTTAAAGTTGATCACTTTCAATTTACCTGATCACCAGGTGATATTTCTTCAAATATCATATACTAAAATCTTAAAATCATCTCGAAGAGTTCTGTACTGTAGTGCAGTGTCAGTAATGCGAAGCTGTGTTATGCTTAGGCTTCGATATCCTAACAACGTTTAAGTAACCTAGCCTAGGCTACGTCGTGATTGTTTTATGTTAGTGTAAGTTAACTTTACTTAGTTGAGGCCTGCTGTAAACTATACACTAAAACGTGCGAAGCGCACGTCGACATAGTTCATTTTAGACACAGCGTGATAGATAATGTGACATTGAAATATGAGATATAATTATAAAGCATCAAACATTCATCTTTTAACTATTTAGCCTAGCCTACTTGTACCACAGTCATACTCATGCATAGGCCACAGCTAGCCTAGGCTACTGTACATACTGTCCAAAGGATCTGTCAGTAGAACGGACACAATATTGCAGCAATGTAGTGATATACATAGTCAAGTGAATGAACTAGTGTTATTACAACTTCTGAACGATACCCTCTGATTCTTTGGTCAAATTCTGATAGAGTTTGGTCTCCTGTACTGGTTGTAGTGTAAATTGTAACTTAGTGTTAAGTACTGTGAGGCGTAGCCTACAAGATAAAACAATTCAAACCAACATTTTATGATATTGCATTGAGTAGCCTAGAACACTTCCTTGCTTCTCATCACAGCTAACTGAGCCAAGTTCATGTATATGGGGTACGACAACAAGACTCTTCAGAACAGTATCGAAAGTGCTCAACTTGCAAAAGGAAAGCTGAAGAGGGCTCATGAAGAACCAACTTTTTTCCACAGTTACCTGTAGTGGCAAACAAGGTACTAAGCTCAAGATTTTTCGGATTTGATCACTTGGCTGACTCTGACTTGAACAGAAATTTACGGTGGGTACACTTTACATTTTACATATATGGGCTATAGATGAAAGCTGTTCTGATTATTCCATGTTTATCCCCTAGAATGGTGGTATACAGTAACTCCACATGTTCCCTACTTTAACAAAGAAGCCTTGATGAAAACAGCTTAGAATTGCAATGAAAGAAGAAAGATCTATTTTTTATTTTCAGGGCATTTTTGAATTATATTTCCCATTTACTGTCCAGACTAAAAGTGTAATGCGACATGCAAAGTTTAGGAAATCTTCCTTGGTTTGAATGTTTTGATTTGAGACCTTTAACATTCCTGATCAAATATTCGGTGAAGTCACTTCGCTGAAGGATAGAACAAGGCCACAGAGCAATGTGCCAGAGTGTGTCATTACTGTTAGTTACCATATGTGTGTACCATCCTACACTATATGAAAGCTTTCTATTTTTACAACTTAGAGACATTTTTTTTTTTTACATACTTGAAATTGTTTACTGTGAGGACAGTTGAACATTCTTAGTTGGGATATTTACAAACAAAAAAATTTGTCATGATCTAATAAAATGCCATATAGACTAACAACAGAATTTTAACTTTTTGTTATCGCCAGGACATGCCATTGATTATGTTAACAGTGCAACGCTAATCTCAATGTGGTAGTGATACTTTTTCATAAAACTGAATAGATTTATGCAATTCTCAATGATTTTTTTGGCTGATATTCTGAAACATACTTTTGTACAATTTCTTGTATTAAATTTCTGAAGGAGGAATTTTTTTTGTTTAGCTTTCGAAAAAGCTAAGTACCAGGGACTTTTATGGGGTTCATATGTCGTGTCGCCAAGTGGCCTTTCACTTCGCTACTAATAAATAATAATAATATACAGTTCTTATAAAGTGCAATAAACATTAAAAACATCTCTATGTGCTGAAAAACAACAAAAAAGAGCTCACAGAAACCTAGAAAAACAACACAGACAAAAATAGAGACAAAGAGTAGAAAGACGAATTAATTGACGAAATCGTGACCTTCATAGGCCACTTTGCAGAGGAATGTTTTCAGTTGTTTCTTGAAATGTTTTGTCGACATACTGTAGATGCGCGGATATTGACTGGTGTAGCGTTCCAAAGCACCGGACGGGGACGGCAAACAAGCGGGCTCCATAGGTCTTTGTGCACGAGCGTGCGGGTACTGGAACAAGATTGTTCGTAGGTCTGACGTTTCCAGCTCAAAGACCTCCGAGGAGGAATGTACAGGGTCAACATATCGCTACTAGTGTAGAAAGTACAGTATATGTTGAGAATGACATTTGATGTGGAAAGCTGTGTGGGGATTGTATTTTTAATAACTACTTAAACACTGTTCTGTAAGGGGCCATCAGTTAGATCAGTAGACATGGCAAGGCTGGGACTGGAAGCATCTGTGAATATATATGAACTGATGTGAACTGATGGATTTATCCGTCATTTTGATGAAAAGAGGTAGTGAACCAAACGTCCTGTCGGAACTATCAGCGCCGTTTGTGTGGCGAAAAAGGGTCCCCACACTTTGCATGTAGATTTGCCCCAGGCGCCCTCGGAAAATGCTGCCAAACGTTTTGAAATATATCCCAGTGTTTGAGCCACATCCAATCCAATGTGGCAGCAATGTGTGGTAGGTAGTGATGGAAATACCAGACTTCTAACATATATATTTTAATATATATGCTATCTTATGGACTTGTATATATGTACTTCTGAGGACAATTCAGGAATACAGTGTTACATTGATTAAAGGCATTGAAGACATGCCCCAAACCGCGTGCCACCCTATGAAAAAGTTAACTTTTCGTTGCTTGCAAGTGAAGTTTTCGTCTTGTCGCTACAAAATGCAGACAGTAATGAAACGTGATACCCAAGTGTTACCTTTTATCTGGACCTGAGATCAGGGAGTTCCATAACAACACCCTGCTGAGATGTCCATCGCTGCTATGTACACTGTGTAATGGGTATTGACCGTAGCTGTATGTAGTGACTGTACACTAGTGTCTAACTACCGACAGTAGCAAGCAGTGTGTGTATTTTCTGGGATCGATGGTAGTGTCTAACACTTCTGTTACACCTCAGTCGAAACTAGGTCAAATTACCGGCATGAGACGTTTCTTTGTGCGCGAGTCTTCACAACCTTTAAGTACAGTATTTATAATCCCTGTTATAGCTTTTACTCATACTGGTACTCATGCAGTACTCCCATTCTCCTGCTCTACTCATACTTCAATGTTTGGAGAAAACCCTATGTTTCCAAACTATCCATGGATACATTTGTGTACATGGCAAATGGACCATTTTGCATAGCATTGTGCTTTATATACAGTACTGGTCAGTCTGGTCAGATAAAAATATTCCCCAAAAATAAATAGGTATAGTACTGTACAATATATGACATACGTTTCCTTTAATACTCAATATTTACATTTTACAACCTCACCTCTAGTTAGCTATGTCAGTACATTCACATACATAGAATATAAGGAAATGGAACTTGATATCAATGTTGACACCCTCAAGTTGTCATACTGTACATACCTACCTACATTACACTTCGGGTATGTTCAATACGAGGGTGGAACTGTGGGGACATCTGAGTTTTTTTTGGTGGTTCAAGGGTGACATTTTAATGCCCAATGTTAAAACACCTCATAATCCAGAAACAAGTATTTTATCTGATATTCAAGTCCAATGCCAAAGAGAAGAGTGATGTTTTCCATGCGAATGGCAGGCTATGAAATGATCGAATATTATCTGAGGTGCATTTGATGTTTGATTCCTTGCAGGAGGCAGAAGGAATCCATGCGATGTGACACTTGCTTGTAAATAATGTAACCTTAAAATATTCATGGTGGATTAACGTAGTAATTTTTGTATGTGGATCTGTCTTATAGTGCGTACAAGAACCATTCTGTCTGTAAAGTTCAATGGTCATTTGAGGTCAACAGAGGTAAAAGTCTCAATAGTTTGTTGAATGTTTGGTGGCAGAGCTGATTTGCTATCGGTTCAAAATGGCTAAAAGAAAATGTCCTTTTGATTCATACATCAATGTGTCTGTATTTCACATAGGAAGACTGTTCTTTCTGGATATTGAAACATTTTGAATAAATAATTAGTCCTGTAAAATCCTTTCTGGTCAGTGAATTAAATGGTTGATGTCCACAAGGGTGTTCTACACATAAGAGCTGGAAATACCTGATCTTTTCTGGTTCTCACTTAATTCTTGGACAAATTTACCTCACTTGCTCTACATTGGTCAGATAGTCATAATTAATGTTGAATTTTTAGCAAATTTTATGACAAGGAATCACAAAGTTAACTGGCTTTCTGGTTTGTTGTTTTTATCAATCACTGCTTTTCAATCTAATTTCTGTGAATGGAAAGCCAAATAGGTAAAATTGTCATCATTCAGCTCCTTTCTACAAATTTTATTCCCGACTCAGTAGAACCCGGTCCATAAAATGAGGAACGATTGTTACAATCCAGGGTTGGTCCATTAATTCTGGAATCTCTCCCTGGAATGTCTTATCACTATAGTGTACTGTAGTAAGCAACATATCTCACATTGTTAAAAACCACAGTGCAGAACACTGTATTGTATGGTACAGTACAATAGGTTACTATGTCAGCAACTTAATCATGTGAATTGAGCATATTATGTCTACACACAGATTTGAGTAACTCAAGATAACAAAGTTAATTTCATACTTCCAACAGAAAACTGCTCTTTCATGTAAACAGGAAAAGAACTGAAATTTGTGTATATCAATTCACTTCCTTCTGAATGTGTTCTAAAATAAAGGAAGAATTATCTTCATTTTACTGTTTTTAAAATAACGTCTAAAGTTGACATGCTGATTAAAGAAGTGGTTAAAGATGATGTAACCGGCATTGGGGTCTGTAACCTAAATAGCCCATGGAAGGCTCCACAGGAGCGCATGATGAAATTGGGCTACATACTGTATGTGGATTACATAATTTTCTGGGATTTGATATTAAAATATGAACTTGCTTGAATATTAATGGCAGAGAGCAATTATGGCTCAGGATGCAAACAGCCCTGTGCAAGGTAATGTTTTGATACAACACCATTGTAGTCAGCAAATATCTGCAGACACACTTATTTACTTTACTCCTCGCCTACCTGTCTCCTCACAACCTTAGCACCCTTGTTCTACTATGCCTAGAATGAAGCGGTAACCTTTAACACCCTCTATGACCGGACCCCTCCGGTCAATGCCCTTCCTTCTCAATCTACCACCCAAAGTTTTTTACTGTAGAATGTTCGTTTTGAGCTCGATTTCATTTTCGATCCAATTCTCTCGATAACTCTGTTAATCAGGAACTTTTTGGTATATTTCAGAAGAAGGAATAACCCAGTCAGTTTTGGAATACCACTTCTGACAGAAGAAAACAATAAACTTATCTCTCACAATGTGAATGAAGGTATTTTTATCAGTTTGTGGTTGTTGTGCATCATGTATATAAAACATTGCTATCACACTAAAATGTTAATGTTGATGGGTGGGTTGGCTTCTCCATTAGTCCATTAATCTTGTGACGGTCTACACACAGTTCTTTACAGCACAGTGCATGAACGTAGATGTAATGTGGAGTCTCTAACTGCCATCTCACCCTGTACTATATGGCAGGGCTGGAATTAACAGAAGGCACCGAAAGCAAATTGCCACCACTTGCCGTAATGCTCTGAAGAAAATCATTCGCTATTGATGGCAACAACTTTCATGCCCCTTTAATCAATTTGTCTTAAGTAGTGTGCCCTCATTAAACATCACAGCCACTGTTGATTTGATTTAAAACCATATCCGAAACTCTGGTGATATTTGTGCCAGAAAACAGAGCTGCCGCTGCGGGAAACGTGTGAATCTAGATGTACTACTTTACAAAACAATCTCATAAATCGTTCATGTTTCTGTCATTTCTGTGGGACTTTAGAAAGTATACCGTGGGTGTCCTTCCAAATGTTTGGAAAAATTCCTTGGTCCCCTTTTGAAAGCCGAAATATTGCCATTGTGGGGTTCCTTGCCATTCCAGTGAAAATTCACAAGGATTTCTGAGATAGAGAAGGTGGGGAACAAAGGTAAAAGAAAGTGTTCGAGATGCCCCCTAGTGGCACAGTAATATCACTCAAGTTTACAAAATGGCAGTCTTTTGGCATGACTTTTCGGTCAGGAAATAACCTGAATGGATCAAGAGATTTCAGATCTGCTTTTGATACAGTGGCTGAGTTTTGCGTATAATATATGTAGAATTCCCAGCTTTCCATCATGTCATAATTAAGTGTTATAATGGACTATTACTGTAGAGTGTAGACTGTGTGCCGGTTTGATGTGTATACAGTTCTTGATTGTCTGCCTCGGAGATGATGCTGAATGGGTTGCTCCGACAATAAACATACCAATTTTACTTGACTGACATACTTGCCGCCTCACAACATTAGTGCTATTTCTCTACCATACAGCTACTTTATACTGTACATATACATATATGTGAATGGGTACAGTACACCTTTTTTTTTAAAACTGCAGAGTGCATGTCCTTAGCAACCAATCAATACCTTCCTTCTACAGACTTAAATTGACTTGAATGTAGCATACATACTCAACATCATTGGAAAGCAAAGACTGCAGTATTCATGGCTCATGTTAAGCCTAGGTCAAAAGAAAAATGGTATAAATTGATAATGGTACTACATACTATACTGTAGTTGGAAGTTAAAAAATCAAATCCAAACTTTTGTTTTCATATAAAATTTGTTAACTCTGCTGTGTGATATTTATCTGTTGGTAATGTTTAAGGAATAAAATTTATAGCATGACTTGGGTTATAATAATGTTTGTATAACAAGACTTTACAGTACTGAGTAATGAAGAATCATGATAAAACATCTCCCCCCCGGGGCCCCACCCCCTCTTGCTTTTACTTGTTTCTTTTCTGAAATTATCCCCATGAAATTTTAATTCTTTCCTTACACAAATTATTTTCTCTTGAGAAAAGGAACCAATGCAAGCTCATGTTTCTCTCTGCATGGTCTTGAACTTCAACCAAACCACAAAAATGATCTCAGGAAAAATTGTCACTTTAAACAAATAATATTTGAAATGTCCTTGTGATTTCATACTTTTGATCTGTGAATGATATTACCATCCAAAGTTCGAGAGAGGAAATAGCCTTGCTGGCGGGATGATGTACAGTCTTTGCCATGCCAAGTATCTATGTGAACCATTCACTGTGCATGGAAGTTAAGCGTAAGCTGACAGTTTACACACTGTATTGCATATATACAGTACAGCACTGGATGCAGTTACAGTACTGTAATGTACATACAGACTGATACAGTACAGCACTGGATGCAGTTACAATACTGTAATGTACATACAGACTGATACAGTACAGCACTGGATGTAGTAAGAGTACTGTAATGTACCTATGTCAGTCTGATACAGTACAGCACTGGATGCAGTTACAGTACTGTAATGTACATACAGACTGATACAGTACAGCACTGGATGCAGTTACAGTACTGTAATGTACATACAGACTGATACAGTACAGCAATGGATGCAGTTACAGTACTGTATTGTACCTACAGTCTGATACAGTACAGCACTGGATGCAGTTACAGTACTGTATTGTACAAACAGACTGATACAGTACAGCACTGGAGGTAGTAAGAGTACTGTAATGTACCTATGTCAGTCTGATACAGTACAGCACTGGATGTAGTTACATTACTGTAATGTACATACAGACTGATACAGTACAGCACTGGATGCAGTTACAGTACTGTAATGTACATACAGACTGATACTGTACAGCACTGGATGCAGTTACAGTACTGTAATGTACATACAGACTGATACAGTACAGCAATGGATGCAGTTACAGTACTGTATTGTACAAACAGACTGATACAGTACAGCATTGGATGCAGTTACAATACTGTAATGTACATACAGACTGATACAGTACAGCACTAGAGGTAGTAAGAGTACTGTAATGTACCTATGTCAGTCTGATACAGTACAAACAGACTGATACAGTACAGCATTGGATGCAGTTACAGCAGACCCGTCAACTCTCCCGGTTTTACCGGGAGACTTCCGGATTTTACCCTAATCTCCCGGCCTCCCGGTTTCATATTCTATTCTCCCGGTTTTTTATTGTTTCATCACTTGCGACATTTCTGAAAATAGCCAACAATTAGTCCTATGCTTAGTAATTCCCCACAGTAACGCTGAACAGGAAAGGCTATTCAGTGTAGTTCGCAAGAACAAGACAGACAGTCGGTCAAGTCTCAAGCTTGATGGGACTCTATCTAGCATACTAGCCATGAAGTCACAGTACCCAGAGTCCACTGTTCCCTGTTTTAAATGGAAGCCTACTAAAGAAACCCTGTAGAAAGCGAAGCAAGCTGCTGTAAACTACAACAAGAAACACTGATTGGATGATTCTCTCATTGTATTGCATAAGTAGACTATACTTATTTAGGAGTATTTATATAATTTCAGTTGAAAATTACCAACCTCCCTATTTTCCCCTTGTTCTCCCTATTTTTTGGCCCTGAAAAATGTTATTCTCCTTATTTTGGGGTCAAACAGGTTGACAGACCTGTGTGGTTACAGTACTGTAATGTACATACTGTACAGCACTGGATGCAGTTACAGTACTTTAAAGTACTGTACATACAGACTGATACAGTACAGCAATGGATGCAGTTACAGTACTGTAATGTACATACAGACTGATACAGTACAGCAATGGATGCAGTACTGTAATGTACATACAGACTGATACAGTACAGCAATGGATGCAGTACTGTAATGTACATACAGACTGATACAGTATAGCAATGGATGCAGTACTGTAATGTACATACAGACTGATACAGTACAGCAATGGATGCAGTACTGTAATGTACATACAGACTGATACAGTATAGCATTGGATGCAGTTACAGTACTGTAATCATGTAATGTACATACAGACTGATACAGTTCAGCAATGGATGCAGTACTGTAATGTACATACAGACTGATACAGTACAGCAATGGATGCAGTACTGTAATGTACATAAAGACTGATACAGTACAGCAATGGATGCAGTACTGTAATGTATACAGACTGATACAGTACAGCAATGGATGCAGTACTGTAATGTACATACAGACTGATACAGTACAGCAATGGATGCAGTACTGTAATGTACATACAGACTGATACAGTTCAGCAATGGATGCAGTACTGTAATGTACATACAGACTGATACAGTACAGCAATGGATGCAGTACTGTAATGTACATAAAGACTGATACAGTACAGCAATGGATGCAGTACTGTAATGTACATAAAGACTGATACAGTACAGCAGTGGATGTAGTTACAGTACTGTAATGTACATACAGACTGATACAGTACAGCAATGGATGCAGTACTGTAATGTACATAAAGACTGATACAGTACAGCAGTGGATGTAGTTACAGTACTGTAATGTACATACAGACTGATACAGTACAGCACTGGATGCAGTTACAGTACTGTAATCATGTAATGTACATGACTGATACAGTACAGCATTGGATGCAGTACTGTAATGTACATACAGACTGAGTGATACAGTACAGCAATGGATGCAG
>JAIPMN010036152.1:0-12049 GCA_020650975.1 Apostichopus californicus
GTGGGGGGCTTGGGACTGGGGGCTTAGAACATTTGCAATGCCTCACGGAGCTAACACAAAGTCAATGGGAGCTGCTTCCTTTTTTTACTAAGTCCAAAACAGAATTGGCATATTTGGCATGTGTTCCGGGCCCCGTGGGCCTAGGAAAAGAAGGATTTGACCCAAACTAAGTCCTGACCCAAATTTCGTATGTACCAGCTAGACGTTCATGAAGTTTGAGTACCATACCGTGGGGGGCTTGGGACTGGGGGCTTTGAACATTTGCAACGCCTCACGAAAATGGTGTTGAATCAATTTCACGAACTTCATTTTATTTTGAGATCTCATTCCTGTGCAAAGTCAATGCGTACGTAGAACTCATTGAAAATATTGCTGTGTGTGTGCACCGTGGTGCAACGTTGAGATTTTGGATAAGTCAGGATTAAGCCACCTTGGTCAGAGATTTAACCTGTGTAAGCGCTATAACCTCTTCTGCAATTAATGGGAACCTGAAATCACCAATGCTAGAGAGTGATTCGGTGAATAGCCTGGTGAGGCTTTAGCTAGGCGTAAGTCAGTCCTAGCCTAGTGCTATTTGTTTATGGCAAAAATATTGAAAATAGGTCTTCTATTGTACACAAAATCTATTTTGCTATACCTTTTCCATATCTGCATTTCTCTATTAAGAATTTGTCAAGTTTTGGTTGGCTCTAATTTAGAGTGTGCCCGAAGAACGAAAAGTACACTTCATACTACTAGGCGGCCTACATAGTGTATAATTATATCTTCAAAAATCTGATGCAGTTTGTAACTGAAAGGCTCCTCACACTAATTGAAACAACCTAGATGCCATTATTGCTGTGTATAAGTTGATGATGCAGGTGCTTGGAAAATAGGTCAACACGCAAAATGAGTATGGATATATTGTAACTTCCCAAAATATATTTCTCTGATGTATACTTTCTGAGTATTTTCAATGGACGTATCAGGTTGTCCAAGTGAAAACTGGTATACTCAATACATACTTGCAAAATACTTTGGTTACACCATATGAGTATATGTTCAGTTAAAAGCAGTATTTCAATTTCCTGGCACCTTGAAAATGTTGTTAAACGTGCAGTATGCCTCTGTAGATAGGCACTGTTAAGTATTACTATTACTGTATGTCCCAGCAGTACAGTTTGATCGGCAACAAACTGTTTTGTGGAACAAAGGTTTTTTTTTAACAGAAACATGATAAAGATTCCATTTCGTTTTCCATTCCACATACGTATACTCCTTAGAAGTGGCTCACAAATCTGTGTATTTACTTTATTTTTTTTTATTTTAAGAATTTCTTACATTATTAATTGGGCACTTCATTGCCTGACGTTAAGACTGTACGTAAAATAGCAGTGTAGGTTGACGTTTTTGGGTGAGCTGTTGATCTTCAATTTGCTGCAAGCGACAACCCGGAAGTGGCCTCTATGTATAAATTTCTGGGGTTCGGAGTTTTCTGTAGCTATAGGCATATTCATAGAAATGCAATAACAACTAGGTACTGTAGGTTATGCATGTTCAACTACAAGGTAACTAGGCTAGTGCAGAAAGCTAGGAGATTACAGTAGCAAGCATACTGATTGGACTTTGAATCTATATGTAAAATATGTATAGTTTAAGCACTGATGTGCTATCTTGTGAGTGTGGTTGTCTCAAATGTATACTGTTACACTAAAACTAAAAGGTCTTTGCCAAGGCCTATAGTTATACCCTTTACTCCTGTAATGTTATTGAATATGCATTCAGATGTACGTGTGTAAACGATGCACTACATTGTAGAATCTGCACCTGGTTGTTATTGAGCTGTGCATTTGCATATTGATATATAAGTTAAAGCATGCCGTCTGCTCGTCCTTGTTCACCCTGTCTCTCCATCTGTCAACACGTAACCTTGGACATGTCGTCCTATATCTGTCCTGTACAGCATGACTGTGTAACGCAATATTAAAATATAACATGTTAATACTCAACGTCGACTGTGTTCTACTTGATTGCTTAAAGAACTCATATCTAAACAAGGAAACATGACAACTCCTGTGCGATGCTTTGCAATGGCATGCATTCTATTATATACATGCATATTAATGATGCATGGTGTGAGTGACAGACCTGTTCGAGCCGTGCAAGGCAGGGCTCCTGCAGGTAAATTGGATATTAATGATGGCTGTTGAAGTTGTCAATTAAATGAGTACATATCATAGATGATTGAGTGTACGTGTGTAATTCGAATGTGTACAGCTCAACTGAGGAAATTGAAGACATCAGTAAGTACTAGTACAATAAATAGTACAAAAACAGCACTTGTATCTATGTATACAGTTTACTATACTGTGTGTGTATCATTCAAAAAAGTATAATTTCATACAAGACATCTTTGTTATCTTTTCCGTTGTTTTGTTTTCATCTAAATTCATTGTTTCTTTGCAGGTGGATTATAAGAAGCTGTTTCATCACCTTCTGAACAGAAACCATCTCTTACTTAAAAAATACTGTATCTCCAACTAGACATAACCAACACGATCTTTAAAAAATCTTGTTGTTCAAGCTCCCGATGTGATAAATCACCCAAAATTGATCACCATGGCTATCTCCATCGATAGAAATGCCTTTTTTCTATCTATGACAATTTTTGGATCAGGACTCATGTCCTCTGTATTCCGCTTCTATTACGTGAAGCTCTTCCTCGATATGTATGGCATTTCTCAACCGTGGTTTCAGTTTGCGCAAGTCGTTTACCTCATCTGGAACGCGCTTAATGATCCACTATTTGCCTACTGGCAGGATAATTCGATGCTTATGGCATTCAGGAGTAGACGGCATTCGATTCTATACGGGGCTCCAGTCTTTGCTTTAAGTTTTTTACTTTTTTGGTTTCCCTGGAGACAGTACGCCACCCACGATTGGATGATAGGACTGCACCTGATGGTGTCACTCTGTTGTTATGATTCTCTATACACGTTTGTGCTCCTAGCCTACTGTTCACTTTTCGCTGAAATATCAAAAAACTTGGATTACCGGCTGACGCTGACTCGGTATAGTCAGGTCGCTGGCATCTTTTCGTCGCTCTCTGTCACGGCCGTGCAATTCATATCTAACGGACTGGAAGACTTCCATGCTTTTCAGATGTGCTGTATTTGCATCGCATTCATGGCTTGGATTTCCATGCATTTCACAGGGAAACATGTCAGGACAAATCCCACCTATAGCTATGACACACTCATCTCTAGTGACGAAGTAGAAAGCAGTCAGAAGTCAGTAGAAAACGAAGGTTCCTTTCAACAGCCTTTACGTCAGCTGAGACAGATTCTAACCAAAGATTTTTTGGCCTTTGTATCCACAAATTTTTTGCAAGTTTTGCACATGGAGTATGGGGCCAATTTTATGGTGATATTTGGTGACCAACTGATTCCTAAAGATGACATCTCAGACTTTTCAAGAAAGCTATTCTATGGTTCTTCAGCCATTCTACCAACTGTGAGTACAAGAAACCAATATGTTACACTTTTTGCTTCAAAGCTGTGTTGTGTTTGCTACAATCTGGTGGAACTTTATTTGTTACTGTATCTGTAATTAATATCTCATCGGGAAGGTTAAAATTAGGCATATATGAATAATTCATATGAATAATTGGCTATTTAATGTAATTTTGTATTTCTGTATTGGAATTTATGATTAGTAAGTAGCTAACTGTTATGTTTTATTGCTAATTTGCATATCTTTAAACGAGAAGAAAACTGCGTTTCCATTCGTTTGTGATGATATTTGCGACGGAAATAAACTAGTGATACTTTGATATGTCTCACATTGACAATGTGACATCTTGTAAAGCCTGATACCGCTCAAACAAAAGAATATTATGAAAACAGTAGATAAGTTGGGAGAGTTGTTCATCATCAAGATCTCTATATCTCTATCATATATTTTCAATGTACATATTTATTCACAGGTGGGAAATTTGGAATAAGGGGAAATTTTCCTAGCTCTACTGTGCCTTGTCCTTTAAATGAATATAAATCGAGTATTAAACTTCTCATTAGAAAATCTTCCTGATGCATTCAATAGGAAATTCTAAATTCACCAAACAGAAACAGGTAAAGGCATGTGTACACAATGATCACGAGATGAACAGTCGTAACACATGGGTAACAACAGAGTATAGACAAACCATGTATGGTATGGGGTGGTGTATAAGTCATTATCAAGAATTATATGCCTAACGAGGATTCTGTAGGGTTCAACAAGAGGGCTTAAACTTAAAGGGGTTGCCCTATCAAATGCCAATGTTACAAGAAGACTGCTCTTATACTATTCCATATTTAACTACAGTATAACTATAACAATTACACACTGTACATTACAAGTTACTGTGTCATGTGTAGTCATATCACTCTCATTTTCATCCACACACATCAAATTTGATTGAAATGATAATGTATACACATGTAATATTTCCTACAAACTACAAATACTATATTCTTTTTTCTTTCCAGATTGTGGTTTTTGCACTTAGCCCTATAATTGCCAACCACGGTTACTTCAGAATGATAATATGGACCTACTATATCAACGTAGTGTTAGCCATGGCAATGTTCTTTATAGGACCCTCCCACACTTGGATATTTGTAGCGTATCTGCTAATTGACAGGTAATTTGCATAATTCAACTAATTAGACCTTTCTTCCATGCAGAGGGCTACTGTCCTGAAAAATGGAGGATACGAATGATTATGTATGTATTTTAGATCCCTCCTGCAAGCAGGAACTCACCAAGAGCCTCATTGGCTTTTCAAAGCCGCAAGCTGACCGAAGTCAGTCTCCTAGATTCATATTTAATGTCCATGATTATTAACTGTCAATTGTCAACAACTCTGTAACTGGACGACATACATTAATCTTGGAGTGACTCGAACCGGGGACCTTATGATTGGAAGGCACGGGCGTTAACCACTGAACTAGTGGTCAGATGTGTACTGTACCTCTTAGAATATGATTAAATAGCAAATATAAAGTACGGAGCATCCAGGAAAAGCGAAAGCCATGTACTCGTGAGAGAATTTGTTTATTTAACACGATCATCTTATATATTGGTAAAAAGCGTCAGGCTTCCTAACAGTTAGCTTTAAATACAACTTAGCAGAAACTTATAAAACACAGATCTACCAATAAGAACGAATAGTTAGAGATTAAAGCAATAGAGTAATTAGTTGTTTAATAATAAAGAGAACATTTGGAGAAAAAAGCAGTAAATATGTACAAAATTACAAGAACAGACCTAGAAAACATTGTAAGCTAGAGTTGAAGAAAGACGGGACTCAACTTAAAGTTTACAAGAAATAATTTAATAATTTAATTTAATGGATTTTGTGGAAGATGAACTTTGCTACACAGTACACACAGTAGACATGTATGATAATAGGGCTTGCAGACTTTAGAAAACCCAGGGAACTGTGGAGAAAAATACCTTCCATTATATTAATGTACCGAATAAAACTGTTCACAAGATTTCCTGCAAGTTGAATATTTCAGAGAAGACTAACCTACCATTCATAGAATTATGATAGTTTGCAGGAATATTAATTATTCAAGGTCAATAACAGTTTTTAGCAGTTTTTAGTTCGTCCAGATGTATATTTGGTGTTGGAAAAAAAATAAGAAAATAAAAACATACACAGTTTTGTGCAGCTGACTAAGCTAACATGGTATATTTTTATTGATTTTTTCCACTTGTTCATACTGTGCAGCTTGTTTATATAGAAATGATATTGACAATACAAACATGAACAGGCTTTCAGTTACATTATTCACCCAGTATGTTGTAGGAAAATTTTAATTGTAATATAGTGGGTCTGCTATTGCTGTACATGCTAAAAGTATTGCCTAGTGATTCCGGCAGTACTATTACATAGTTGATGTTAAAATCAATATGTAAATTATCTCAGTTTGGGTTTTATTTTTAGTTGGGCAGTTTAAGAAATTGAATAATATACTATTTACAGACTTAGTTGTAAAAAAAGGGTTCAAGGTATGAATCAATTGACAAATTTATTACTAGAATTTTAGATGTTTATTTATTTTTGGAGGGAAGGGGGGGGGGGTGGAGGTGGTGGAACTTTTATAACATGACTAAACTTGTTGTTAGAAAATATTAAATGTGGATGACATCTTTAGATATGATCATGTTGCTAATGCCATATTGATGTCAAATTTAATTACAGTAGCTTTGATGTACATTAACAGTGCTGTGTGTTAGTCCATATATCCTGATATCCAACTGCTTAAACGTCTGAGCTCAACTATGTTCAGTGTGAGTCAAGCCCTCTCACCCGCCCTCTCACCCTCGACCTCCCCCTCCACTTCCCCTTCCACGAGTTGTTGTGATACAGAGACTTGCCACATCATACAATTTTTAAATCGCTGTACAATTTTTGTTGTTGTGAATTGTAGTCTGTGCGAAAGATAGCTTTTAATCGAGTCAAGGCCAAGGCCTCTAATACCATAATGAGAAAGTTTCATAAATAAAATTTGGGGGTCCATTTGTATAGAACCCTTTGGTAAAATCTAAAAAGACACCCACAGAAATGATCTACTTATCCATAGCATTGTACAAACCATCTCAACCATCCGTTAATGCCAGCTCAGTTGAATGTCCTGGTCGGCAAAACGTATTGTCCTTTGAACATAATACTACACTTACTAGCAAACCTGGGGTTGTGGTTATAAACTATTCTTTGAACTATCTTTGAAAAGCCTGATAAGACAGAAACTGGACCATAATTGTCATTAGCTTCAGGGTCACCTTTGATATATAGGAATGACTTTGGCTATTTTCAATTGGTCGGGATTGATACCACCAGATAGATATCAATTAATAATGTAAGCAAGAGGCTTAAGAATAAAAAGTTATCACTTTTCTGATCATAGAAGGCTTTAAGATATCAAAATCAGCAAATTTGTTCGGTCTCAAGGTTCGCAATCCATTCATATTCAGCAAAGCGTTATTAGAAGAGAGAAAAGACAAGCAATAGTCATGCCCATGTATCTAGAACAATAACATGGTAAAGAAGAGTAAACCTAACTTCAGCATACTGTAACTTCTCTATATTCTGGGGTTCATATGACCATGCACACAAAGAAATGTTAATTACATAGGTAGGCTATGCCATTGTGTGCCATAGGTAGTGTAAATGTCAAGTGTTTACTCAGTGTGCATTATAAACAGAAGTTACAGAACCACATGCTTATGCATTGTACTTGCAGTTGACTGACTGAATGATTGCACAGTATAGTAGCATACAGTATGTTAGTGACAAGGTATACCAGCACAATGGCATCAATGTTATAGAAACAAAATATATGGGCATTTGAAATGTAGCTTAAGATTTATATCAGAGGAAATACAGAGAGAAGTATAAAACAAAAATTTTTAATTATTGCAGAACAAAAATACTAATTTATCACCTGCAGAGATGGTATGTGATGAGAACTTATTAGAGACTATAGCTTGAAACTGTCTTGCCTGTTTGTCATCTAAAAGTTCAGTACTTTGGGCTTGAAAACTGGTTTTATCCTGATTTTTTTCTTACATTTTGTTTTTGATTCAGAAGGAATCTCAATGTGATAGTGACGGGCATGTTTGTGTTCATGTTTGTGACACTTGCTTGTAAACACAGTAACTCAAAAATTATATGGTGGACTCACTTCATTCATACTTGGTATCTGGATCTGTCTTATTTGAGTAAAAGAATGCTATTGTTTTCTGTGCAGTTCAATGGTAAAGAGGTAAAGTCTGAAAACTTTGAAATCTTTGTTCAACTTCATTCATGGTATCCTTTATACCAATGGATTAAAAGGGTTGATGCCACACAATAGGATAGTGCTACAAATAAGAGCTGCAGATCTTTTCTGGTTCTCGCTTAAGTCCCGGACGAATTTAATTCACCTGCTCTACGTTAGTCAGATAGTTATTTGGAATTCATAGCATATTGTAATGTAAGGCAACTTTTCAGAAATTATCCAACTGGTATTCTGGTTATTTTTTGCTTTTGCAGATGTATGTCATCGTTTGTGTTTTCCTTCTTCAACCTTCCGCTGTCGGACATCATCGATCTAGATCAAGAAAAATACGATAGGAAGTAAGTTATAGACTCTTTTAAAAAGGGGGGCTCTGTCTTGCTCCAAATTATGCTACAAATTATCCCTAAATGATTACTTTCCATGTGATGTCCTTACAAATCTGTTTACCGACACTTATCAGCTTTTTATCTCACAGTTATATACTTGTTTGTTTTATTTGAAATTTCTCAATGTCACGGACGATCTACAATTTGCATAATTTTTGCTATTTAGTGAGTTAAGATCGTTTCTGATTCTCTCCTTTCTATATTCAATCAGGACACCGTTGTCCAGTAGTGTCTTCGGCTATAACGCTCTGTTCACCAAACCGGCCATCTCTATCGCACCGATGTTGGTCGTCGCCATCCTAAACGGTTACGGGTACGAATCCCTCCAGACGGATAGCCTTACGTCTCATGAGTACAGCTCTCTGAGGAATGCTATGTTCAACATTACTTGTTTCTTCCCGTTGGTACTGAGCGCTTGCAGAATTTACACCTGGAGCAAGTACAGCATTCGTACGTCACACTCTCAAGTAGCTCGCCACATTGAATCTTGATTGGTCAGAGGTGGCATTCCCGATTACCTCGCCCGCATCGGAACAGGATCGATTGTGAGTCACACGTCCAATTAGCTTGATCAACATTCCCAAACCTGATTGGCAGTTTAATAGGACACAGACTTCCTGCCTACTGAAATATATATTGAAATCTGATTGGTGGAAATATAGTAGAAATTGGTTTTACCAGGAGATTTCTAAGTGTTGGGAACTTGGGATACAGGTAAACTCCAGGCTGGTGTTTAAAGGGAGTCTGTATAGGCCGGCCCAATTTATAGCACGCTATAATTGCTAGAAGTTTTTCCTGGAGGTCATTACTCTCCAAATTGTTCTCAGACATTTTTAAGGAACACACAAGATGACTGAATGTCCCAGTGAGGAAAATTTCCTCAAAGGTTGTAATGAAAACAGTTTAAGAATTTTGACTGAAGGTGACCATATTTGAATATCTAGCATATCTGGGGCCAATACAGCCTACCTTTAAAGTTATCCCGATGAGAAAAGGTGGATCTTTCTTTATTCTGAGGTCGTAGACAATTTCTTTGCTCTGGGCAATTTTGTTTTGATTTTTGGTGACAGACATTCTCAAAGTAAGTCACATCTTCTCTGACATGAATGCAACAAAATGTTTCTGTTCCAATTAATAATGTTAGTAATATGGAAGAAAGTATGTGCTGCACATACATCTGGTCTCCTAACCATGTATTTGTCAGTTAGTTTTGATTTCTTTTCTTATCCTGTTTGAGCCTAAGCTGTGTAGATTCACAATATAAAGTAATCTTCATTTTTTTATTTTTTTTATTTTCCAATTTGCCTTTCCGTGTGTAATTATACTACTGTGAATAATATTTGGAAACATTGTTGAGAATTGAAAGGAATTTATTTAATTATTTCCTCATTAAGGTTCATTTTTAGTAAGAAAGTCACGGAGGTTGCCTTGTAAAAGGAAATCAATTGGAATGAACCTTGTACTGAATACTACACAATATTAGTTTTGTAGATCTGCTGGTGAAATTAAAACTTATGCGTTTGCATAAACATCTGATATGCTCGTATGATGTAAACAAGTTGTGGCTATTATTTGCTTGAAGATGCTTTTTACATACCTGTATAAATTTCTCGAGTCATGCACTGTTGGAGTTCTTATTATGACCTGCACGTAACAATTTCTACAAATGAGCTTAAAAGCGCTAACAGATTCTCTGTCAGTGTTGATGCTATACAGTTGGAAGTATATTTACTTAACAATTTCTACAAATGAGCTTAACAACACTAACAGATTATCTGTCAGTGTTGATTCTATACAGTTGGAAGTATATTTACTTAACAATTTCTACAAATGAGCTTACCAACACTAACAGATTCTCTGTCAGTGTTGATGCTGTAAAGTTGGAAGTATATTTACATAAAAAATTTCTACAAATGAGCTTAACAACACTAACAGATTCTCTGTCAGTGTTGATGCTATACAGTTGGAAGTATATTTACTTAACAATTTCTACAAAGGAGCTTAACAACACTAACAGGTTCTCTGTCAGTGTTGATGCTAAACAGTTGGAAGTATATTTACATAACAATTTCTACAAATGAGCTTAACAACACTAACATATTCTCTGTCAGTGTTGATGCTATACAGTTGGAAGTATATTTACTTAACAATTTCTACAAATGAGCTTAACAACACTAACAGATTCTCTGTCAGTGTTGATGCTATACAGTTGGAAGTATATTTACTTAACAATTTCTTCAAATGAGCTTAACAACACTAACAGATTCTCTGTCAATGTTGATTCTATACAGTTGGAAGTATATTTACATAACAGTTTCTACAAATGAGCTTAACAACACTAACAGGTTCTCTGTCAGTGTTGATGCTATAAAGTTGGAAGTATATTTACATAACAATTTCTTCAAATGAGATTAACAACACTAACAGATTCTCTATCAGTGTTGATGCTTTACAGTTGGAAGTATATTTACATAACAATTTCTACAAATGAGCTTAACAACACTAACAGATTCTCTGTCAGTGTTGATGCTATACAGTTGGAAGTATATTTACATAACAGTTTCTACAAGTGTGCCTAACAACACTAACAGATTATCTGTCAGTGTTGATGCTATACAGTTGGAAGTATATTTACATAACAGTTTCTACAAAGGAGCTTAACAACACTAACAGATTCTCTGCCAGTGTTGATGCTATACAGTTGGAAGTACAGTATATTTACATAACAATTTATACAAATGAGCTTAACAACACTAATAGATTCTCTGCCAGTGTTGATGCTATACAGTTGGAAGTATATTTACATAACAATTTTTAAAAATTTCTGCAAAAAGAAGAAAATGTAGTAATTTGCCAAGAACTGAATGTCTTCCATAAATACACACTATTTATTACTCTATTTATTTTTTCTACATTGAATCAAGATACTGTTCAGAACATTTGTTTCTGCACAGTTCTTTTGTTATAAGATATTAGATCACTGTTAGTGTTCCATTTGATGGCTTTGTATGAGAAATTTATTGAAAGAACAGTATTAAAATTCAACATAGATGTGGAGAAAATGGTTCACTTTAAGGTAATTATCTTTTCCTGGTTTTCTTTGCCAAATGTTAATATAAAATGCATTCCAATCATTTCTTTGGATTTTTTTCCTGTTTGGCTGCCAATCAACTTGAATACTTCCTCATGTCACAGGGTGGAGTCTAATTGACTTTTTTTCCTTCATAATTTATATAGGTCGAAAGACAAACATAATGAAAGAGGGTGGTTGAGCGCTGGCAAATTATTAAAACGATTTTTTTACTCTTTATTATTTATCTTATTTATGAATGTTTATAGCAGGTTTAACTATTGATTGTATTATTGGTACCCAATTTCATATTTTACCCAAGTCATACTTGTTCTTACAAATACAGATGACTAATATTAGTACTTTAAAAATTGGAATGATGTTTCAAATCAATCAATCAGTCAATCAATCAATCAATCAATAAAAAATATATCTCATGGTACGTTATCCAGTTATGCTAACAGACTGACTTGCCATGTTTTTTTGTTTTTTTTTCTGTTGGTCCCATCAGAGTTATTAGTATTAAGCCAGTCTACCAATTCAGTGAAGTTATGAAATAGTATTAAAAGATATGAAAAGATACAGGATACAATATACATTAATTATTATGTTTTGGGGTTACATTACTCTCATCTTCTTCAAATACTATCATTTATTAGTATGTTACTGTTGGCATTTGTTTATCAATAATTAATTCCTTATTCAAAATCTCCAAGTTGGATATTATAAAGTGCTAACAGGTAAATACATTTCCTTAAAGTTTAAGTTCACAGAGGCATTGA